>VDFB02132785.1:0-27384 GCA_007258455.2 Sequoia sempervirens | reverse complement strand
CACATCCCTCAGACTTAGAAAATAACCCAAAATAAGAGAGAATAATTTTATTATTCAGAAATGGAGCTTCTTACATGCAGAGGATCTCAAATCCCCAAGTTCTACAACACATGCAATTTACAAAAAGCTACAAAATAACCCTTTTTGCAATATGTGAGCTTGTTCCCCAAAATGTTACCCAAAAATTAGAAACCTGCCCATAATAGACCTCCTCTTTAGTTTGGAGCCAAAACAACATTTAAATTTGAGTTTAGGCTGTTTGGCACCGAAAATTACAACTTGAAGTTCAAATTTCAAAAGAACATTTGCAATTGTATCTTCTAGAAAGTGCGCCAACTTCCCGAGGCGATAACTTTTGATCTGGGACTTCGATTCGCGAACCGTTTGAACCATTGGAAAGGTATCAAAGTCAATAACGGCTCAAAAATTAGCCATAATGCAATTTAAAGTTTTAGGGCTGTTCCGAACCTAAGTGCCTCAAATCTAACCTCTTTAAGATTTTCAGTGCAAATCTAGGAAACTAAAACTGCAATATCTTTCAACCTGTGGATAGAAAAATAAAACCGTGAATTAGAATTTCCATTATGATGAAAAGGGTATCCAAAATTTTAAAAACATCTAAAAACTGAGAAACTTGAAATTTAACTATTTTTGGGTGATGCAAGATTGCCCTTACACCAATCGATGCCCCCGCATCAACTTTTCATGTTATAGCCATTAACATAGGAGCAATTTCAAATTAAGAGTAGTTTTCTAGCTGTGAGGTATTATTCTAATAGCTCTTTTAGAATTTCTTTATTCATTTAGGTTGACTAGAAAAGAGTATAAGTTGAATTTTGAATTCACAACTCAATTCTTACACAAATTTATTATCTTGTATTAATATGTTTAACACGGGCTTTAAGATATAACAGAAAGAGAATAACATGTGAAACATATTAATACAAAATACAAGGAGGTTGAAAGAGATAAGGGAAACAAAATATCATTAAACATAAGAATATAAAAGAAGTAATTGATGCAAAAGTTCACATTTGCCTATTAGCTAATTGTTTCAAATTCCCATTGGGATTTACATAAGAGGCAAGTATAGGATCATGGGAAAATCTAATCTGAACAAAAAACTATAGTTATTGTAGTCAAGTACATGTATAAATATGTGCATTATTGTTTATATAAAGCAACAAATATATAGAGGGTATGTAGCCATGGAGGGAGGGAAAAATTGAATGTATAAAACATGAAAATATAAATATGTAAAACAAACCTTTTTTACGCTTAGAGTTGTGGGAGTCTTTTCGGCACCAATTGTTGAATACATGGGCTGCATTTTTGCTTGTTGATCTATCTTTGTATTGAGCGCAACATCATACAATTACAAAGCAACATTTTGTATTGTTATATCAGAATACATGTGTGAAATTAGATAAGTAAGGAACAGGGAAAAGGCATTGCGGAATGGTCCACCACAAGAACAATAACAAAGATGCCACAGGCTATAGACTAGGGCAGTTGTGGAGCTCTCCAAACTGACACACAAGGGAGGTGCATATCATTTTCTTTGACAGGTCTACTATGAAACAAGTTACACCAGAGTTTGTCATTTCACAAGGCAGCCAAAACAGTTGATACCATTATATTAGAACAATGAATATTATCAACTGGCATATGAGCAAACACCTACCATTTTGTGTCTGTTGAGCGGGGCACAATGAGGAAACCATGAAGCTAATAAACTCCATGGTCGTTGTGAAGATGCTTGAGCAAGCCATGAAAAATAACATGGAATTTTATTATGTATCATGAAAAATAAAATCAATGTACACAACACTATTTATTTATGAATGTAATAAATAGGAATAGGGAAATGACAGAAAAATAATTTTGTAGAGAAACATTTGTAGCAATTTGAATCAAATAAAGCTAATAGAAAAGATAACAAAAAGACATTTAAATTTGTGTAAGGAAAGCACAAAGGAGGAATGTGAGAAGTCAATGTATATAGGCTGTCCGAATAGAAAACACATCATTGGAGGATTTTAAACTTATTAGTCAAGTGGAAGACAAGTTTTTTTGAGAATGCATCTACAACATGTGCATATATAGCTTAATATATTGGAATGTTGCAAAGACATTATTTACTTATAGAACTTTTGTTTTCTAGTTATTGTTGATTCCAATCTTCGTGCATCTTAGATAGTTGAAGTTGTTTGTATTTGCATATGTAATAATGTGTAAGAATTGTAATTGTATGTTTACACCACTGAAAGTTAAAATCAGGTGGAAGAGAATTCTAGGTAAGCCAATAAATAGTTGACTTCATGGAATTTTAAAACACTTAAAATATGGGCAAATGGAACATACAAAAGAGTGTATTGGTTTGAATGCCATATAGTAAAAGCATCACACAATGAATTCTTAGACCAAGAAGTTGGAAATTTAATAGAATAGAATCATCAAAACATGGAATTGGCCTGTACAAGTTGTGGCCTCTAGTTATTTGCATATGGTATCTTTGTGCATCTTTGGCATTATACCTATTTTACATAAATTATTACTTGGTATGGTTTTTAAAGATACAACTTAGAAAATGTTTGAGGCAATGGCACACAGGTTGAGGTAGGTGCAAGAATAATTATCTTGTAGCCTTTTTTGAAAGTTGTCCTATTGGGTGGAACCAGAAGCACTTGGCAAGGCTTGCAATTTCTCGAGGCATGTTTCTTCGCTGCGGCGATGAGCAATTTACTTGTTGGTGCCAAGCCTAGAGTATATCTCAAATGAGAAGGGTGGATCAATACAAAGTCTTTCAATTGATTTTGCACATGAAATAGTTGTAAAAGTCAACCCTTGCCTCTCTTTCCTACCTATGTTTATTGTTGCTCTATCCAATGTTAAGTCCTATGCTTTATGTATTGTGATTCCCCATGCCATAGTGAGTGGAATTTGTGTTCGAATCCCCTGACTTATAGCTGGGATGGGGATGTCTCTCAAATGTTCTAGGTCCCATGGTGGGCCAATGTAATTTTGGAAGCGGACAACATAGTCAGGTGGGTTTGGCAGTTTAGAATGTGGATTGTACACAACAGCCATAACAACACCAAGGGATCCATTGACGAGGATGGCTTGAATCAACAAATTTGTTGTTTACATCACTTGCTCACCAATACAAAGTAGCAATTATGGGAGAAGCTGGTCATCATCTCCATGATTAGATGCCTGTTGCTAAGCCATCCAAGCAATGCTAATAGCTATTGGTAAATTTAACCGTTTGATCATTCTTTTGTTGTGGAATGCGACCAAGTCATTTGTCGCAAAAAAATGTGTAGCAACATCATATTGTTCTCTTTCTATGGCTGAGAGCATTTTATTTGTTTGTTTCATAAGCTCTTCCCAATCATCGTGGAGAGCCTCAACATTTCTTATATGAAGAAGGATTTCCCAAAACTTTCATTGTGAAGGGCGATCTCCTTTTTGGTGAAAGATAGTGTCTAGGGTTATTGAGATGATGAAATTGTCCCATAAGGCTACAACTGATGAGGATGAAGCATAAATAGGTGTATCCATGACAGGTGGAAATTGAGCAAGATCACCAACAAGGATCATAGAAACACCATCAAATGGCTCTTTCTACTTATCTGGGAATGCTTGGCATAATCAACTATTTACTTTCAGTAGAAAATTTGGGCCTAGAAAACTCATTTCATCGATTAATATGTACTCAATATACTTAAATTTTTCTTGAAATAATGTCAATTGTTTCCCTTGAAAAGGATTCATATCCTTTATGGGAATCCAAAGTGTTGTATGGATTGTAGAGGCACATGTTGTATGCATCGACACCTCTAGGAGCCAATATGAGCAAGCAGCTATTGGGTCCCTTGAATAATCATGTGGAGAGGGGCTTTGGGTCAAGGCTACATATAGTGGGTTTGGATTATTTGAAGGGAAAATTGATGCTTTGGTGAAAGTTGATGGGATGACATATCTATAGGCAAGAATTGAACCATAGCTTGCTCACGTTGTGCCTTCACTGATGAGATGAATTGCAAAGCAATATTATGGAGTTCTTTAGGAACATGGTTTGCATTCCATGGATGGTTGATATCAAAACTCCACCTACCCAATAGATGAAGTTAATTTATACTAAAGTTAATAGTAGCACTAAGCCAAGAGAAAACTTCCCATTCATATTCATCAATAGAACCTGGACGATGGTTGAAATCATCAATATCACTATCATCATGTTCCTCAATCATGGATGTAATTGAAACTCTATTAACATGCCAAGGATGATAACCAACCATTTTTAAAAGTTTCTAATTTTCTATTATCTCTTCTCTCCGAAGACCTATATTTGTTTGTATGTCCGGAAAGGTTTGTATAACATAATCTCAGTCCAAAAAAATGTGTCAAATATCTTTGTATCTTCAACATGAGTAGTCTTGAATAATGGGTAAACGAGGACAATAGCAGGCTGGAGCTTTGGTTTCCATTTAGCCTTTTTGTGTTGCTACGAGTGTGTGTATAGGTGGACCGAGTCAATAAGGGATAAAGCATCTAACTTTGGAGGCCTTTGCATATAGAAATGAATATAGTTTGCTGGAAACTCTTCATCAGTATCATCTTTGTTTATACGAAACCATGTCTTTTTTCCAACATTCAAGCGAACGTATCATTGGCTTGAAGAAGAGGCAATTTATGTAACATATGGCATGTCTCCTATGCAGAGATGTCACATTCCAAAAGCATATTCATCATGAAATTTTGGTATGCAACCAATGCTCTATCCTCAATTATATTTGTATTTGCAACTCTTTTCAACATATCTAGATAATTTTTTGATTTTTTCTTAGACATAGCTGCATATTTAGAAATATAATTCAAAACAATTTTCCTAGAAACAATTGGCCGGTAGTCGACATTGGCACACCAAATTGCAAGCATAGTTAGGCTTTGAATATTTAGGCGATCATCATTTCTTGCCAATTAGTAGGATTTTTTAGACTCAGCATTAGATGTCAATGTAGAGGTAAGCTGTTGTTGCCATGGTGCTTTATATAGACATTGCAATTGCTCTCCTTTTCTTCTTAAACAGGTATATTCAGAGCATTTTGTGTGCCTTTGAATTGTGTTTAGCAACTCTTCATAATCTATGATTGGATCATGGGTCAGGATCTGGCTCATGGTAAGCAAGCACAGGTTTTCTTTAGAGCAATGATACGTTCTAAGCAATCTTTGTGCAGGGCAATGTGGATTCCAAGCTAAAACATATCTATCTAAAAAGTGCCTTGCTATGGTAAGATCATGGTCATTGGACCAATCAAGAGTATCCATGTTAGGAGCTTTTGAAAGCAATAGAAAACCATGCACATGTGCATAGCCACGATGCTACCATTCATATCTATACTAATAATATTTTGCATGCAAAAGATTTTCGATCAACTCCTCATGGAAAATAGAGAATCTATGATGCAAATTATATAAAGATGCTATATGTGGATTCTAAATGACACTATCTATTAGCATTTTTGTTGAAAGCTCCATCACTAAATGAGCTACAACAGAGAAAATATTTTGCAGGTCAGCCCATTTTGTGTCTGCATAGCTCAAAGTGAAAAAAAAGGGTGGGTATACCAAGTTGTTCGATCATAGCAGTTAGTTGGGCCCGACAAGAGCTCTAGAAAGAGTGAGTCACACGCAACAATGTGCCAAATTACATCAACTGCTCAGCTAGTTGGCGGTCAGGAGCAGCTTGAAGTTGTTGCCTCAAAATAGTCAACGACCTAGGGATTCTATCCTCGAGATTCACTCTAACAAAAACAAATACAGTTTGTTGGTTGTGATGTCTCGTAATCAAGTTGTAGAGAAAATATCCAAACCTAACATGTTTGCCAAACCTATGGTCAAAATATCTCATTAGGTGGAGGGCATATTCATGCAAGTGAATTTTAATATTTTTCGGTTGAAGGGGAAGCGCTGCTCTAGTGGGGAACTATGTTGGAAAGGCCATTGAAAATAAACCTTCAGTGTTGTATTCATTAACAAGAGAAGAGCTAATTTCAAGCCAAGATAAGATATTCTGGTCTTTTTTTCAATTTGCAAGATGTCTTTTATTGCTTGCATCTCTCGTCTAGCATTTGGTAAGCAAGGAATAAATGATGAAAATTTTGAAGAGCCATTTTCTTCTTGTCCATCATTTTTTGAGCTCTGGTTGATGGCATTAGGTCTTCACTTGAAACTTGCTCTATTGTATGCAACAAACTGGACACATCAACAACATCAGGTAACATATTAAGAGCCTTAACATCAATCTCAACATCATTGTATTATTTGTCATATTAGATTTTTTTATTTCAATGCATCCATTAAAATGATGTTTATTAACATAACAATCATAATGCCTGCCTTCAATAGTGGTCCTGCAAATAATAACGACCTCAAGGTCTTGTAGATAGTGTGGTAAATTTTTTGCAATGCTTGAGATATCCTAAGGGAATGTTATCGTGTGACCACTATATTTAAATTGGCCTCCTCTAGCATGGGTAACATGTAAAACTGGAGCCACCCTAGCAATAAGCATCTCTTCAACCTGTGTTAACTTTTTGAGTAACAATGGTTGTGGGCTTGGGTCCATTCCATTTGTGGAGCTGAATCGATGAGCACCTTTTTCAGAATAACACCTTACACATATGGCTTCTAACCCTAACATTCGAGTGTGCATCCCTATGTAGCTTTCCCTACATATTTGGCAAACAAAAAGGTTGGAAAGCGCATCTATATGATGTCAAAATCACTTTACCATAGCAAGATAGGTATCATTGAATATTTCTTTGAGGTATTGTTATTGTGTTCATGCAATAGGGGAGCTCCTCTGAGATTGTATACAAGGGTTGGCATTTGCCATTGGAATTGTGTGTTGCAAGGGAGCATTGTTACCATTTTCATGTGCAGATGTGGTTGTTGTAGCTATCCTTTACTGTAAGTATTTTTTGTGACGCTTCATGGATATTTCCTCTCTATGCTCTCTATAGTAGAAATAGTTTCGTTGCTATTTTTTACCCTTTTTAAATTCAACAATTGATTGGGCTATGCAACTTGACTCTACCCATACAACCTATGAGTATACATACAAGCTCAAGTACACTAGGATATATGAATATACATATATACCCATACATACATTGAAAGTGGAAATTATAGATAAACATATAACAAAATATATATGTTTATCCATCTGTATATGAATCAATATCTGTGAATGACCAAAAAAGGAATAGCATAGGTTGAACATTAAGAAATATTAAATTCTAGTTGAATCTTTTCCCTTTCCTAAAAAGATATATTTAGGGTTAGTAGTTCTATTGACCTCCATTTATTATTTTAGTTAAATACGTATGCATCTCTCCCGGTGGACGGGTTAACATAGGACCAATTGCAGATTATGAACATGGTGCATATAAAATTAGTTTCATGGCTAACATATACATGTATAAAAATATGTACATATATATGTATACATATGCAAACATATATACATGTATACATATACAACAACATACATATGCATATACATACATATACATACATACACATACATACATATACATATAGGACTTGGGAACCTCAGGATTGGGAGGGCTGGGTAGCAAGTATGTGCTTGTGCGAGGCTTAATGGATCCTGTCATTGCTACAAAATGGGGGAAAGAAAAGAAAATCAAATGTGAGCAGACAGAGTAAATGCAATATTGAATGTTCCAGTGTCACAAACTATACTTTGATTAAGATGCATTGTCAAAACAATCATTTTGGCATTAATTTTATAGTAATTGGGAAAAACCTGTTGTCTACATATCTAATCTACGATATTGTAGTATTTCTTTCTGCATATACATAGACATACACATATACATATACATATGCATATACATACACATGCATATACATACACATATACATATACATATGTATACATGCATACACATACATACATGTACATATACAAGCATATACATACATATACATACATATATACATATATACATATATACATATATACATATATACATATATACATATATACATACACATACATATATACATAGACATATATACACATACATACATATACATATACATATAAAATATTGATTGTTGTAGTGTCAGAAACTATACTTTCATTAGGTTGCACTGTCAAAAGAGCCATTGTGCCATTCATTTCATAACAAAAGTGCAAAATTTGTTGTCCTCATATCTGATCTATCATATTGTAGTATTTGTTTTTGCATGTCCATACACATACACATATGCATATACACATGCATATACATATACATGCATATACATATGCATGCATTTACATATGCATACATGCATACATATACATACATATACATATACATACATATACATATATAAACATATACATATGTATACATATACATATACATATAAACACATATACATACATATGCATGTATATATACATAGACATATATACACATATACATACACATACATATACATATACATACACATATACATATATACATACATACATATACATACAAATATACATATACATCAAAACCATCCTTTTATATGCTAGAAAATAGGAATGCATATCTACTTCCACATCTATATGCTTTGTCAAGGTGGACCATGTAGATGTACACCTAGAAGCAAAGAGAATTGGAAACAATAACTCCAAATTTACAACAAGTACAAGATAAAGTGAAACCATACTTATGGAATCAGGATCTGAAGGTTGAGCGGCCATGCCCTCATAGCCAAACTTTGCAAGGAGACCAATGGGGGCTGCCAACAAATCAATATTGGGGGCCTCTACAAACCCATCCACAAAGCTCTCTTCCGTAGACATAGTTCTACGAGCTTATTTGCAGTGACAAAATGTTGCAATTTGAGTTCACTAATTGCCAACTCTATTTCACAATTAAAAAAAAGATCATTATACTATAGCATCCAAATGCTAATTGGTACACAACTTACAAATATAAATTTATAACTATTCCACTTTTAATACTGTTTAAAGAACATGAGATACAACAAGAAGCATAGAAATCCACTTTTAATGGTATGCAAACACCAGGGGATACATCAAGAAGAATAAAAATAATAAATGCAAATGCATATACCCTCATATGTATCTCTCTATCTTTTAGGATGCTTATATGTGTGTGCATGTAGGCTTTTATTATTTCTATATATATGTATTTTTGCAGATTGTAAATTTTACTATGTTATGGAAAGAATCATATGGTGCAATAATCTATCCAAAATGTGTATAAAATCATAGCCTTAATTGCAGATTCAGTCTACGTTGCTTGGTATTCAATATTATGGGAAAAGTATTCATGCAAAATACCAATGCAAAATGACTTACAGATTCCATAGCACAACAATTTAGTAAACCTCTATTTTGTTAGACAAGAGAGCGAAGGAAGACGATTCTTATAATACTATAATTTTAAAGCAACACAGCTATGGCTCTTTTGGAAATGCAACTTAATCAATATATTTTCCTGCTTAATAACAAAAGAAACAACAATTACTGAAGAATCAAACATATGTCGTGCTTTAGTCTTTTCCTAATAGTTCTTTTACGATTTTCTATCTTCCTATAATATTTAATGGCAAATAATGGAGCTTGAATGTAGAAAATATGCATGTATATATGTGTAGAAATAATCATGTACATATATGCATTGAAGTTTCCCTTTATGAACACATTTACACACACATATAAGCATATATATGTATCCATATGCACATATGTACATATGTGTTTATATACACAGGACTATATCTAAATACTTGTGTATAGTATATTTATTTATCACCATCTAATTCTTGAGCTTGGAATTTATGAAGGAAAGAAACATCCAAATTATTTTTCCCCTCAATTAACCAACTTGGAAGGCTACAAATTCAAAACTTTTGGTTGCTTATACCATATTGTCTACTCTAAATTTTGCCATTAGAATAGGCAACAAAAGGGTTGAATTTGAAACCTTCTTAACCAGTCAGCTGAGTGAAAATCTAGTCTGGATGCTCACTTGCATTTTGGGAACCCTAAATCTTTTTATGTAAAAAAAAACTTGCTGATTTATTTGAACTTATAGACAGAAAACAAAATTTGAAACATATTTATACAAGATTCAACCTACATCCTTTACTAGTAAATATCAAAGACAAATAGAGAATTGTATAATAGGTATTAGACACATCCTTTATTGGTTTCTCAATTGAAAATTCAAGTAACATTATTTCCCACTAAATATTATAGACAAAATAGGCAAATTGCAAAACAACTATTAAAAGAAAAGCTAAAAATCATAGCTAAATCATAAATGAGTTGGAACCCACAGTAAACATTTTCATAGAAGGAAAGTAGGTTGTGTAAAACTTGGTTTGTCAATTCAAATTTGAAGCTACATTTTTTTGGCACGAAACCCATATCAAATAGAACTCATAAATCCAATGAGTACCAATAATCTGCATAGCCTCCCCACAATGGCACAAGCTTAATCAACAATTCCTGCTGCATAACCTGGCAATAAATTTTGCAGTCAAATAGAGAATTTTCAAAAGAGCTATTGCATAACAAATCCTCTTTCCAACCAAGCCGATAGGGAACCCACTCGAAAGTTCAAACAAATAAATTGAACAGATAAAAGAGATATTAGAAACAATAACACTTATCAACTACCAAACTAATTTTATATCCATCATGTTCATAATCTGCAAATGGTCCTATGTTAATGCGTCCAACAACACAAATGCAAATAGATAACCAAAACAATAAATGCAGGGCAATAAAAAATACTAACCCTAAGTATATTTATTGAGCAAACAAACAAGGTTCAACTACAATTGCTCCAATGGTAATGGGTATAAGACCAAAAATGGATAGGGATAAACCTGCTCACATCCTGAACAAGTGCGTGTCAAAAAATATGCACATTATGTGAAATCTAGACAACAGAGAAAAGAGTATCACACAACATATATTGGTGCAAGACAAGCAGTCTCTTTAACAAATGTTAGAGCTATTAGGATGCTACTCATGAATCAAATGTATGTCATTCTCTAGTGTTTTCCTTATATTTTTTTACAATTAGCCTATTTGTTTATACTATTTAATCCCAAACAATGCAGCTTGAATTTACAACATATTCATGTATATATGTATAACATGTATATACCTGTTACCTTAAGAGCAATTGTAGTTAAATGTTGGTCTATTGTTTTGGTTGTCTGTGTGTATACCCATTTTGTAGATTTGAAAGAGATTATTGTTCTATATGGATGCAAAAATTGCACTTAAATCTTCCTTCTTCCATAAAAAAATATGGTCAAGGTTGGTTATTTGTACGTTGTTGGTCTATTGTTTTGGTTGTCTGTGTGTATCTTTGGCGTTGCAACCATTACCATGGGAGCAATTGTAGTTATCTATGTGTAGGGTTTAGGGTTGTATGAAAGGATTAACATATTGGAGATAAAATTACTTTGGTGACTATTCAATATTATTTTAGCAGGTCTTTTACAATTTGTCTATTTTTAGTGATGTAGCTCAAATTTTCAATGAAGCTTGTGGGGTTTTTGGAGAACATAATTCTACTAATTTCTACAAATAAAACCACACATATAATCTATGTCAAACTAAACAGAATTGTTGATATTATGTTGAAAGTAGTTGGTTTTACAGATCTTATAAACTCTTCTCATGCAAAGAATAAAAAAATAGTAATCCCATAGAAGAATATGAATACCTCACCTAGTTGTGCATACACAACACTACATATTGAAAGAGCCTTTTCATCATTTGTGTATATCTTTGGCGTTGTAGCCATTACTGTAGGAGGAATTGTAGCTGTATGTGTGCAGAGTTAGGGATATATGAAACCATTGACATACATACATACATACATATATATGAATATATATATATATATATACATATGCGTACATACATACATACATACATACATACATATATATATACATAAATATATGTATATATGCATATATACATAAATATATGTATATATGCATATATACATACATACATATATATACATATGTAGACACATATATATAATATGTGCATCTTTGCTACCATACACATGGTTTGCTTTTCATTTTCAATGAAGCTTGTGGGGTTATACTCTTTTATACATCGGTGTTTTGCATAAATAATTAATTTATTGTTAATATCTTCTTGCTATATGTCTCTGTATAAAAAGAGTTGCATTATCTACCATTCCATATTATACAGAAATGGGGGAATTGTAATAGATCTATTAGTAAAACATACATACATATATTTATGCATATACATATCTATACACATGCATATATATATATACATATACATACAATACATCACCCCATCCACGAATTGGATTTTTTGGCTCTGCTTATTGTTCCTTTTGATAGCAGGTTCGAGGGTTTTAACACTAGTGTCTGCAAAACCCGTGAGAAAATATATGTATATACACATGTGTATACATGTGTGTGTGTGTATATATACATATACATATACACACTTAATCGAGACTCCAACCTACATTAGTGTTATTCTAATACCTCTTTTAGAATTTATCTATTTCTCTATAATATTTAGTGTGAGGTGATGCAGCTCAAATTTTCAATCAAGTTTGTTGGGTTATACTCTTTTCTACATGGGTGTTTTGCATAGATGATTAATTTATTGTTAATATCTTCTTGTTATATGTTTTTCTCTATGAGGTTAAACATAAACAAATCCTGTTCATGGCTCAGCTGACGAAAATACCATCGAAAACTTCAAAAAATAACAAACACTCTTACATATCTATATATTTGCAATTTCTCCATCCATACAAAACCATAATGATAGACATCCATGGAAAATGACTTACAGATTCCGGAGAAAAAGAGTTTTAACATAAGCAATAAATAAACCATTTATACAAAACATCCAAGTAAAATAACCTACAAATTGCATAGCGCCACAGTTTTAAAACCCTCAAATCTACCATAAAATGGAGCCGAGGCCGACAATTTCATTTTTACAATAGTCCACTATGAAACGAATAGCACAATGGCTCTTTCGACAATGCAACTGAATCAATATACTTCCTCACACATTACACACAAAATCTGAGCTACATTCACTGGAATTCAATATTATAGAGAAACAGAGAAATTGTAACACACCTATTACACAACAAATACTATTCAAGGCTTGACTGACGAAAATCTTGTCAGAAACTTCAAAGAAATAAAAAACCCTCTATATATCCATATATATACAATCACTCCTATCTTAATCTGCATTTGGGCTATAAAATTATCAACCCTAACCATTTTAACGGAAGAACCTATATTTAACTACTATTACTCCTATGGTAACAGGTATAAGCCCAAAAATCCACAAAGATAACTACAAACAATAAATGAGCAATGAAAAAATTATAAACCCTAACCATATTTCTTGATGAAACAAAAAAAGATTCAACTGTAATTTCTCCACCCATAGAAAATGATAATGCTAGACATCCATGCAGAATGACTTACAAAATCCAGACAACAAAAAAAATATATACAAAACACCCATGTAAAACGACTTATAGATTGCGAAGAGTGACAACTTTAAAACCCTCCAATCCAGCACAAAAAGCAGTGAAACCCAACAATTTTTATAGTTGTCCCCTATGAAACAAACCAGGGAACTGCAGGTGATAGACCTTACAATAGTCCATTGTCAACCCAACACCACAATGGCTCTTTCGACAATGCAACTTAATCAATATACTTCATCGCACATTACACAACACATCAGTGTTCAAACCCTGAAACCTGGTATCAAAACCAACAATAAGAAGAGAAGGAAAGGCATACACAATAAATTCATTTTTACAAAAAACCCTTGCAAAATGACTTACTGATTTTGCACCTCAATAGTTTTAAAACCCTCTAACCTGCTAAAAAATGGAGCCGAACACGATGAATTTTAACAATAGCCTACTATCAAACCAACACCACAATGGCTCTTCTGACAATACAACTTCATCAAAGTATACTCTCCCACACGCCAACATTCAATATTGCATTTATTTGATCTGCTACCATCGTGCAACAACAGGGAACATTGGGCCTCACGCTAACAAATGCTTGCCATTCACATTCCCTATATCCAACACACCATTCTCAACCGTGACCAACCCATGTAATTAGCAATGCCCACGTCACCACACAAAAAAAATGGTGGCCTCCCTGCCAGCTGGAAAACCCTCATCGCTGGAAAATCCAATTTACAGCTGGGTTGGCAAAAATCCCAGTGGAAACTTCAAACAAAATAGCCTATTAACTAAATATATAGTTTTTTAAAATAAATTCTGTATAAAATATTTTATTGTAAAAAATGTATAACCTTATACATTTATTACTAATTATTTAGAGTGTTTATCTTAAATGTTATCATTGTTTTTGTGGTGAGTGTTGTGTTTTAGTCATACTAAAGGTTCTTAATCAATATTATATTTTTAATAAATGTGACATGTAACAATATAAAACCTTTAATACAATTAGTAAAATAACTTGTTTATATTACACACCTTATGTAGAATATATAATATACATGTTTTTGAAAAATTTATAATGTTAATGATTTGAAAAAATCACTCTTAGTAATTATAGTTTATTATTGTATGGGTGGACACTAGTATTAAAAAATTATTGAAACTTACTTGTAAATAATATATATAAGTTGTTTTAGAACAATAATAATATTCATGAAAATTTTGAGAAAACATTTTGTATTAAACTCTATTGACATAGTATATGTCAATAGAAGTAAGTTGAAGCTATTGATTATTAGTTCTCTATTAGTAAAAAATAATTTTAAAAATTTCTAATATTAGTCCTTCTCTATTTTCATCGCCGATATTTATTTAAAAAATTGCTAATATTAGTCCTTGTGAATTAATTTATGGCTAGGTACCATGTCATTTGAATTATATTTTTTGTATTGCTATCTCTTGTATTTAATGATACAAGAACCCATTTTGAATTTTTGGATCTTATAAAATAACTACATATTTATCAAATTCCACTACCACATAGAAAATTTAAGAAGTCTAGAATATTGAGTGCACAATATGTTCTTTATAATACCAAGTGCACAATTGACCAACCCACCTATATCCAACTACACAGTACACACAAACATTAATCACTTAGTAACACTTTTATTATCATCATCCTATAATCTTATATGCCTAGACACATTCTGTACAATCAATGTTAAAAATAAATTTAAAATTAAATCTTATAATCTCATCTAATTGAAATTATCACAAAATATATCAAATAATAAAAATTCATTAAAAATTAATTAAATATTTATTTGAACACTTTATAATAATTTTTAATTATATATTATATTTCATTTTTTATATTTATCAATCTATTAAACTTATTCTAAATCATATTGTTATAATTTTAAAATATTTTTAATATTATAACAATATCAAATATATCTCACAATAATTTTTCATAAATATTATACATGAATATAATATAATATGTATAATATAATATATTATGTGTTATTGTATAAAGAACATACAAATAGAGGTCACCTATATCTAATAATTTATTCTCTTTACAATAAAGAAGTTGACCAATAAGGATAATCATCTAAAATTATTTTCATCTTTTAACGGTAACAAATATTTGATGAATATCTAGAAAAGCTCTAGAATGTAACAAATTCTCTTGAATCCTTATTAAATGCTTCTCAATGATTTACATCTCAAGAGGTATTCATAAATGTGTGAATAAGGCATTCCCACTATCTTGAGAAAAGAACCTATTACAATTGTCATCTATTTCTTTCCTAATATAATTAACAATAATCTATATTTATCTAGTCTATTGCTTGATTTATCATCTTAAGTGTTATGTGACTATTGTGGCATTTACAAAATCTACAAGAGGTCATTGAAAGAGGATATGTATATGTGTTGGCGGTATCACTATAAAATGTACAATTATGTTCTCATCAAATAAATTTAGTGATTTTTTTATCTATGAGTGTTATGACAATTGAATATGAGAGCTTTATAATAAGTATATATAATCAATATTATTATTATAAATGTATATTGTTAATTTGAAAAAATTGAAATATTATATAAATTGTTATAATTGTATTATCAGTTTAATAGAATTAAAAAATATATATAATTATTTAATATATATATTTTTTTATGAATTGAAATATAATAATTGAAACATAGAAAAAAGGATCCTAGGTCCTAAATGAAAATAACTTAGGATGTAAGGGGCCTGGTGGAACCTTCAATGTTTCATGTTCCATTGGTCTGAAAATCCTTTATCTTTAGTTTCCTCTTGGCCTGTCAAAGGTTAGGGTTTAGGGTTTTATGTGGGGAGTTGTTTCACTTAGAAGATTTTCTCCTTGGTCTAAACCCTTGGTCTTTTGGTATAATCCTTTGTTGACTTGTTGTGGCCTTTTTCTGGTCAATTTAAAACAACTTATGTTCTTGAGTCTATGAAATGATCTGCCCCTTGTGGTTAGGGTTCTCCCTTACCCATCGCTTAAATTCTCATGTGCATTGGTCCAAGAAAATCCTTCATTTTATAAGGTTGACATTTCAGCTTTGTTTGGCCTTTACATCCTTTGCACAAAATGTTATTAAGTCTTTTAAGGATCTATCTTACATTGTCCTAGGTGGTACCCTTTTTAAAAACAACATGTAAGCACATGCATAATTGATTCACTTAAGTTCTCATTCATCACCTTGCATATCGCTCATCATAGATTATCTTTACATTGCAGGTTTCCAATTAGTGATACACGATGAATTCATCCTCTTTTGTATTGCTCATCATGAATGGAGTTTAAACATTAAGTTTCATAGTAGCGATGAGCGATGTAAAAGATTTCCTTTGTGTCACTGGTTGTTTCGCTATCGCTAATTGCTTATGAATTGTAAGTCTTGAATTAGAAATATGCAATAATCTTTAAAGTTCTTTGTAATTCTGTTTATCGCTCATTGTAGATACCTATGAACTTATTTTTTCCAAATTAGCGATGAGCGATGAGGTCTTTTGTTCTAATGTTCCATCACTAATTTGAATTACTATTGTAGGCAATGTTTCCTATGCCTTTTATTTTGAAACAGGTACACGTGGCTTGATCTTGTTCCATCGCCACTTCTCTCCCATAGCTGATATGAGCTGAATATTGAGATATGGATTAGCGATGCATGATGCGAGATGAATAGAGTAAAAGGAGGACCTTGATCTAATGGTTAAGATATTAATGCATGGATGTTCACATCACTGATAGTATTCTTGAAAGAAGAAGCACATCCGTGATGAGCGATAGATTGTTAATTGTATTTCCCATCCTGCCACTTTGAACTATCATGGATACAGGTGAAGATATAAAGAGTAAATTAGAAATGAGTGATGGCTACCAAATAGAAGGTGACTAAGGAAAGTAAAGGGCTATGTGGCAACATTTGGACGACATCACTAAAAGGAAAAAAGAAAAGCAGTGAGTTGAAAGTAGAGCCACTGATATGTTTTAAAACAAAATGATCAAACAATCAGGATTTAAACTCAAATGGCTAAGTGTCAGCTTTCTTGTGTGAGATTTATGTCAGCCATTAATGGTGATACACTCCATCTCCTAGCCATAAATAGGGTAGTTGGCTCATTTCTTCACATAATTGTAATCATTCAAGATTAGAATAGCTAATCGAGTTCGAGGAAACAATGTGAAGGGCTCCAAAAAATAGTTGCAAAAGGAAATAACAACAAACTCTATTTGGGTAAGCATACAATCAAACTTTCTATGTTAATTACATTGGATTGAGTTGTCCTGGGTTATCAAGAAGTCTAAGAATTCTATGTCCTTAGGGCTTACTAGGGTTTATCTACTATACATTTTCAAATTGGGTTAAGTGAGAATTCCTTGAGGTTTGAGAATATTTTTATTGTGCAAACTTGTTTCTTAAAAGTAAAAACCAATAAACCCTTTTGTGAATTGAATATGGAAACCTTAGCTTTGATACACTGAGAAAATAAGTGAGCTCAAACCTAGTGAGTCTAGTATTAGGCCTAAAAGAAAATATAAGAAAGGGAGGGTAAGAAGACCCAAGACCTAGGATGTTACATCAACAGCTAAACCAAGTGCACTTGAGGCACTTAACCCTACATCGAATGTCCCTACGACATATCCAAAGCCAAAGGGTGAGAAAAGAACCCATGCCAAATTCATGGAGGGTGCCTCTAAAGACATAAAAGAGGGTGGGTCACAAAATAGAAAGATACCTGTTGGGCATGATATTGTAACAAGAATATTAATTGACCTTGCTAGTGGAATTGGAGAACCAACTCAGCCACATAATGGATGGGAATTGTTTTTGTATCCTTTCAATAGGAGGAATGCCAAGCGGCCAACAAGATATCTATGGGGTCTCAACCTTGGGATTTTTTTTGTGCCTTTAATGTGTTTGTGGAAGTGGATGCAATGATGGAATTGGCTAAGCATTACAATCCCAAATATAGGAAGATCAAGAGTGAGAATGGGACTTTGATCCTTGAAGTAACAAGGGATAAAATCATAGAGGTGTTCAAGTTGAACCGTAATTATACAATTAGCATTAGCAGTACAGATTTGTACAATGAGTATGAACAGAAAAAATTTACATACAAGAAGAATATGCTTGCAAGGCACAGAAAGGGTAATAAGGGAGGATTTGGTCCCAAGGACCTTGAGCCCTCCGAATGTGAAGAGTTTGTGAACTATTTCAATAACACATATGATTGTTTAAATTGGGTTCTAGCTCGTAGCTTTGATGCTAGAATAGCCACTAAATTGTTGGTGATGGTGATGGACATACAAAACCAAAATTCAAACAAGGCTTTTGATTATGCTTCCTACATTGCAGAACAAATGCATAATGATTTGATTAGTTTGAAGAAAGGGAATTTGTCCCTTTGGTTTTTCCAAATTATTCTCTATTAATGCATATGCTTCAATTTGTGGGACAAGAAAAATGGATGAAGAAGTTGAATTCAAGGCAAAAGGATAATGAGAATAATGACTTACCTATCCAAATGTCGACATATATTTGGGACAAAGATTGTCCCCATTCAAACTAGTTGTTATTTTTTAATGTCATTAGATATTGTATCTTGCAAAGTATGGGTGTTGTAGCCATTTATATATTGTCAAAATTAATGAGGGATATCATGCGCCCTAAAGATGTGGAAGGAAAAAAATAAGATCACAATTGGGATGATTGGTTTTGACATCCAAAGTACACTCTAATTAGGGCCTATGCAGCTAAGGTGGCACCAAATTTTCTACCCTTGTTTGTTTCTAACATATTAGCATTCATGGAGCTAATGTGGCAGCTAGATTTTATGAATAAGGAGTTGTTTAGAACTCCTAGGAAAGGTTCTGTAGTGGTGCCACAATGTGCCTTTGATTACTTCAGAGACACCGCCAAAGAGAAATATAAAAAAATTGGAACAATGGTGAATAACCTTAGGCTACATATTGATGAGGTTAGGAGTTTTGACCCAGAGGATTTCGTCAATGCAAAAAGAAGCAAGGGTCTATCTGGATTCTCCCACCAATTCCTATATACAAATGATGTTTTGAGAAACTTGACAAGTGATGGAGCATTCATTTCAAGAAAAAATGAATGGACAGGCATATGTGACATTAAGGAAGATATCATCAAAAGAAATGCTTTCTATGTAAGTCCATATGATGCAATTGAGGACCCTTTTGAAAGGGATTTTACAAAATTGAATGATTATCAAAGTGGAGAATTTAAGGAAAAGGTCAAGGAAGCTGCTGAGAGAGTACAAGCTCTCCTAGAGCAACATGTAGAATTTCAAGGATGGGATGTTGAAGTGATTGAGGAAGAAAAAATGGGAGAGCATGTGCCCAGTGATGAAGAAATGGAGAGAATATTTCCCTCCTAAGATTAATGATGCTCTCTATTCAGATATCCCCAGGATAGAATAGTTAAATGGGAGTATGATGAAAAGGCTGATGATGATCCAAGGATCAAGGCCCGTGATGAATTCCTTTCTTATGATGCATTTGTGCAAACATAGGAATTTGAGGAGTTTATTATTTAGCAGAGAAGTAAATAAATAAAAGAGAAGCTTAAACAAGCTAAAGCTGGTATGGACCCATCTCAACAAGAAGAGGCAGAAAAGGCAGAGGAAGAAAGATCATGGTTGATATTGCAGCCATTGATCCTATAGAAGTGAGAAAAATTATTGAAGAAAGTGGGATAATGTTACTTCCTAGATGTACCCTCACCTCAGCTATTGCACTTGATACAATAAGAAGAGATCCATAGGGCTCTATATCCGAGGAACATTTTGACAACTAAGTGTTTAGGTCTGGGTATAGTCCAAAATTTCACACTTTTAATTTGGTCTATGGCACCCAAAATTGGAAAAAATGAGGTTGTCAGAAATGTAGAAGTCATTGGTTCAATGGTGGTGAAAAGAGCTATAGATATAACTCATGTGCAAGTAGCAAAATTGACAAGTACATGTTGCAATGCTCACTAATGATACAACACATATCTCTTAAAAGAAATATGATGACTTATTAAAGGATTACAACAAAGCTCTAGATGAGATTAATAATATGAGAGCCACTAAATTAGGGATAGCCAATTAATAAGAGAATTTTCATCACCCTTCTCTTTAGATGTGTCTACAAAAGATAGGGAAACATTGGCATTAAGGATTCAAAGTTTAAAAAATGAATTGGAAACGAAAAAGGACAACACAAAGAAGGCCAAGATAGAAATAGTTAAAGTGGCCAATGACATCTTTGAAGATGTAATAAAACATAGGGTAAAAAATTTGGTGAATAGAGCTGATGATGTATGGGTTGCATACAAAAATATCCTTGAGGCCAACATCAAATATTTGTAGGTTCATAAGGATTTCCAAAATAAGTGGATCAAATGGAGCACCGGGGTGTGAACACTAAAGTAAATTATTTATCAAATGAAAGAAGGCCCTAAAGCCCCTACTAACCTTCTTGATTTGCTAAAGGAAATTGATCTTGTTAATGAGATAACCACTTTCCATGGAAAGTTAGGAATCCAACGCCAAAAAAAATTAAGGATTTTTTATAGAAATGGAAGGGCATGGTATGCATAACATATTGAATGATAAGGGAGAAATAAAGGATTTTGGTAAGTGGAAAGAGGTGTTAGGATATTTTCTCCCTTAGGCTAAGATGATGCTAAGTGTTACTGATTATTCCATGGTGAATCCCAACATTGATAATATGATTGGTGTTGAAGTAAAGATGGACACTTTCATTAGAGAAGCCAAAGCTTTAATTGATGCAAGATATAATTAACATGATGAAAAGATACAAAAGTTGTTCGATGAAAAATGGCCAATTGAGAATGAGTATAACACATGGCTGGAAAAGTTTACAGATTGAGCCTGTTTTATGAAAGTTAATGAAAAACATGGTGAATAACAAATGGGAGAAAATAATGCATAGCTTGGAACTGGTACATATTAGGCTTTTGCTAAAGAATTACAAAATATTATTTTCTCCCCATCATTAAGATTGATGACAAAGGGTGCTGACATGGATGGGTATGCTTTCTCTCTTTTAATTGCTTTTCTTGTTTCAAGGTTTTACTGACTCGACATGCACGTGGAGAAAAATTTTGGCTCATGAAGAAGATAGTTGATGTTGTTATAATGAATGAAGGATACCTTCTGGAAGGTAGGTAAAATATGCTTCAACAAATGGAAATGCATTTTTTCTTATATGCTTTCCCACTTTTTCAAAGATGAAAATATAACCACTTGGGGAATTTTCAAATTCAAATGCAAATGTGTGTCAAATGTAATTTGGCCTGGCCTTGTTGCTCCCATGTTTCTATAAATGGGAATTCAAGGTCAATTACATAGTTCTTTTGATGGTTAAGCATTCAAGCTCATGTAAGAGCAATTTTGTAAATTCAAGCACAAAGGAATAGTATAGTTATGATTCTTAGACCTATGAATTCTAGCTTGTAATAGGCATAATAGTTTTACAACAACAATGGCATACAAATTAAAATTGCAAATTTGGGAATACTCTCTCTCCCATGTATTTTGTTACACAAATCACAAATATAATGATCAATGATTGTTTATTTTTCTTGAATCTCTTTGGTTGAATAAATGGATTCAATTATACTTTAGCTCAAAGAACTAATTAAATGCTTTAATAAAATCATAGGTCTATGTAGTGGAGTATTAGGATTACTAAGTAGTTTGTGTTCTAGATATATCAAGTTGTGTATAACAAAGAAATATAACAATAGTCTTGAAATGTTGGATTTAATTAGTGATCTATTACAATTTATTACAAATATGACTCTATCACCCATGGATAGAGCACCATTCTATTAGTTTGGTCATCTTTAAAGAAAATTGAGTTGGTATTACTTGTCAGAGAACAAATTCATATTGAAAATTATGTATACACTATAAATTGTTGAAAAGTTATATGAGATCTACCCATTCCTAGCTTTTAGATAGTAATTTGGTAAAGGACCATCCAAATTCTTGAAGAATTATGTCTACTTGCAGTTGAAAGGAATGTATCTATTTATCATAATGTTCATGATAATATGTCACAAGAGTATCATCTAAACATTGTCAGGATCACCCTCCTAGGTTTCAAAGAGCCCAAAGTATAGAGGTCAAGCTTAGCAAGCTTGTACCTATTTGTTGGCCAATCCTTACCTTTGCTAATTATTGAATTATGGAAAATTCATAAGCATCTAGTGAGATTAAGTTTGCTTGTAAAAAAAAATTAATATATTGGAAACTCTACTGGGGACATTACTAGTCAAATGTCTCTAGGTTAGATTTGGTACATGTTTAGAGTCAAGTATTTTATTGTTCTTCACTAATTGGGGAGCAATTTGTTCAAAATTTCATGACATAAGTCAAGTCCTATTTTATGCATCAAATTATGGTTCCTTTCTCCATCTTGTGTCATGTTATGTTCAAATCCTTCTCTAATATTGCAAGTGCAACTCCAAAGAGTAATCAATTTTTATTTCCCAATATCTTGGGTGGCGACTCTAAAGTCTCTTGTGCCAGTGCAAGATTAAATTCCAAAAGAGAAAGTGAGAGGGAGAATTTTGAAAGAAAATTTGACACCATGAGGAAGACCAGAAGCTACACAAAGAAGCATCTTGAGTAGAAGTTGGAGTCCAAGCTTTTAAAGGACAAGAAACCAACCTAGATAAAGAAAAATATTGAATCAAGTAAGTCCACCAAATTTCTTACTAATGCATCTCCAATTTTAAATAATGATGTTACAAATAATGCAAATATTCATGAAGAGACACATGAAGTTGAGGTGCCTAACATAAATGAATAAAGTTTTCCCACTGAGGAAGTTTTTGAGAATGACCTTGACATGTCAAGAGAAGAATATAGGTGGGACTTTTGGGAAAAGGGTAAGAAATTTTTAGATCCCTCTACTCTTGGAGTTGGATTTGTCTTTAATGATGGTAATTTCAATCCAAGAGGGGAATACCCTAGAGTAGTCTTGTACCATTCTCCTGAAAGAGAACCAACTAACCTTACCTTCTTTACTCCTGAGCCAAGTCAGTCTGGAGATGTCTTGGAAGATGAAGATGATATAGACAAGGATATGCAAACCTTGGAAGAGGAAGAGCTCATAATTAAGGAAGAGGAAGAACGTAGAATTAGGGAGTTGAAGGAGAAACAAGAAAAGGATTTGAAGGAGAAAGAGGATAAAGTTAAAGCTAAATTTCTTTAAAGATATGCTCAGAAGAAAAGAATTGAGAAGATGAAAGAAGCTGCAAAGCAAAAGGAAATTTTTGAAAGTACTTCTAAGCCTGCTGCTAAGGCAACACCTAACCCTCCTAGGTAACCAACATAATGGGAACCTCTACTGCAATTACTTATACTACATTTGTTTCAGCCACTAAAATTTTAGATCCATTTGTTCCTACTAAGAAATCACAACCTGTAGATCATGGGAAGAAGCCCCTTGACTAGCATAAGAAAAATACTTTTAACACCAACACAACTACAAATGAAAATACTTCACCCACTAATAAATCTGCCAAGAATTTTTAGAACAATTCCACTTCATCTAATGAACTCCCTGATCCTAAGATCTTGAGATTGCAATTATAGAATGACAAGTTGCATCAAGACTTGAATAAAGCTGAAATTGAGGTTGTAAATGCAGAGATGGAAAGAAGGATCTCTTTCCTTAAGATCTATATACCTGATCTAGTAGCTTCAAGCTCTAGACATACTAATCTTGAGCCCAATAAGATCAATTCAAATGAAAATACTCCTAGTGGAGGTGGTGGAGGAAATAATAAAAACAAAAGCACTTGTTCTACAGAGGGAGATGAAAGAAATGGTGGTGGAAAGAAGGATAGAGGTGGTGGTAATGATGGGGATGGAGATGGTAAGGGAAATAAACAATCTGGTAAGTAGGGAGATGATGAGCCTACAAATAATCATAGAGACCAAATTGCTAGGAGGCCAATGCAAGTGGAAAGGTATCAACAATTGTGCTTTACTAGAATTCCTAGTTATCCTAACCAATTCCTTGAAGATATCAGGTTTGCCTTCGTAAAGTTCTCTAGCCAAAATGCCATAAGTGGTGATGACCACCTCAAAGAATTTTCTAATGTCATGGATGATTTTGAAGTAGAGGCTGAGGATGTGATGATGAATCTTTTCATGCAGTCACTTATTGAAGATGCTAGAGATTGGTATAAAGGTCTACCAACTGAGAGTATTGGTTCTTGGGAAGAGTTCAAGAGATTATTTAGAGAGTAGTATAGTGACAAGATTGATCCAAGTTTCCTCTTGAATCAATTTAATAACATCTCAAAAATCTCCAATGAGGTAGTTGCCGACTTCAATGTAAGGTTTCAGAAGGCTATGAATAGGTTACCTCCTCATTTAAGACTGAATGACAACATATGCTTAGTGAACTATTGCAATGCATTTGATGCAAAGATGAGCTACCGCATGCTGGATAAAAATCCTCAAACATTGGGGGAAGCATTCAAGATGGCAATCCATATTGAAAATATTAGTAGAGCAACTAGAAAGGTTGGAAGGAGAGATGATGTGAAATTTTTGAAGAATCTAGAGAGTGATGATAAAAACTCTAGAGAAAAAAGGGGTTCACTTGAGCATAAGATTCACAACATGGCTAGTACCATGAAGGGCCTAAGTTATAGACTTGCAAGGTAGGAGAAGGGTCTTTCTAATGAAAAGATTTTTTTTCAAAAGAATGAGATACCTCCTCGGCTGCAAGACCATCCATATAATACTAATTGGAATAATGGAAATCCAATTCCTAACAATCAGAAGAATGCAAAAAATAAGGTCACTCCTAACCTCTTGCAAAAAAAATTAGTTAATTTTGTTGAGAAAACACCTTGGTGTGTTGTCTTCCAGTTACCACATGCCTCTCAAACATGTTCAGTGGCAAGGAAATTTGAGGAAGAGCATGCTCAATCCGATGATTATGAGCCAATGGAAGAAAATGATATTGAAATCAATGCAATTATGCATAGATTTGATTTTGCTGATGATGATTGTTCCTTATAAGAAGAGTCACATGAGCTTGATGTTGATTTCCAAAGACAAAAATTAGACTCGTATCATCAACAAATTTTCCTTGATGAAGATAAAGACATTGAGGATAACATTTGTGCTATGAAAATGGAGGAAGAGTATGTGTCTTTAAGAAGACCTTCTGATGAAGAGTATAAGTAGATGATTGTAGCCTTTATGGAACAAGCTAGGAATACTCACAACCTGAGAAGTAGGGTTGTTAATTGTGATAAAGGTAAGCCTAGTAGCATGTTCATGAAGGAACAAAGTGAAAAGAAGGAGGGAGCTAAATTAGAAGAATTGTCCAAGTAAGATCTTGAGACCAAAGATAAATAAAGTAAGCGACAAAGAATTTGGGCCAAAAAGAATAATGTAGCCAAGAAATCTTGTGAAGTTGCTTCTCCTATTATGAATTACTAAACTTAAAAATCAAGTGCTGATCATGAGAAGAAACATGAGAAGAAAAATGTTGAGCAACAAAAGATTCAAGTGGAGGAATAGAGTATAACTCCTTATGAACTACCAAAGTATAATTTAGTTGATATGTTCTAGGTTCTCTCTCAAGTCAAAGTGACTATCCTATTAATAGAAATGATGAGAATAGATGAATATAAAAAAAAGGAAGTGATTTCCATCAATGATGCCACTAAATCATGTGAAGAAAAGGTGGCTACTCAATCTAATGATGAGATAATGGAGGGAGATATTGGTGAGATCCCTCAGATTTATTTGGGAAGTACCATTATAGCATGCCCAAATAATATTTATCCATTCTATATAACTCTTATTATTGATGGTAAACTACTGGAGAATTATATGATTGATTTAGGGGCTTCATCAAATATCATGCCAGTTGAAATAATGAAAGAGATGGGTCTCAAAGTAAATTGTGCATATGGAAAGTGCTACGCCATGGAATCAAGAGAGATCCTAGTTATTGGAGTCATCAAGGATGTTATATACAAACTAGCTTCTTTTCCTGATAAAGAGTTTATCATGAGTATAGTTGTGGACATCCCACCCAACTATTGCATGTTGTTGTCAAGGAAATGGAGTTCCTCCATGGGAGGTAGCATGTAATGTAATATGTCCTTTGAAAATTTTTTAATTGAGGTGAAGGACATCAAACTTGTGAGGGAACCAAGAGCTCCATATATCATTGAGTTTGTAGGAGAAGCAGACATAATTCATTTTGTAGACACTAGTATGGATAGCTTCAAAATTGAGGAGTTACAAGAAGAGGAGGAAAAAAAACCTTCACCTCTAGAAAGGGAAGTGTTGCAACAAGCTAACAATGATTACATATGGAATATGAGGTTTTATGGAGCTTTCTCAAAGGAAGGAGTTGGTCCAGGGGTGATACTCATTTCCCCCAGTGGTAAGACTTTCAATTTTTTATTTCAATTACAATTTTCTTGCACAAATAATGTAGTAGAGTATGAGGCCTTATTGTTAGGGTTGAGGTTAGCTAAGAAACATGGAATTAAAAATCTAAGAGTTATTGGAGACTCAAAACTAGTGGTTTCTTAGGTTAGAGGAAAGTATGAATCAAAGAATACTAGATTAAGGCAATATAGGAATGTTGTTTGAGATTCAATCAAGTAGTTTGATGCATTTGGCATTGATTGGTTTGGTAGGATCAATAATAGAGTGGTAGATTTACTT
>VDFB02132784.1:0-39425 GCA_007258455.2 Sequoia sempervirens | reverse complement strand
CACAAACGAGGGTAAACCAAAACAAATGGGTTCTCAAATTGAAACACATATTCAATGAATGAAGACTCCTCAAATTAGGATTAAAACAAGAGGAAGTCTCATCCAAAAGAAAACCATCAAAATTATACTACAATCAACTAACACTTCCATGGTACAAATTTTAAAAGAACAATATAAATAATCAACCACTCACAACTCAACAATACAACCAGATTAACAATCAACAACCATAAATTCAAACGAAAACGATATTCATTATCCAATCAATTAACCACTAGAACTAAATAGCTTTACCTACATAATTGGAATACTTACGCCTTGACACAATTATAATACACCAACATTCAATAATTACAAGGGATAATCTAATTTGCCTAATTAAATAGATCTTTCGACTATCCATATAACCAACCATTATACAAAAAAAAAGACCAGTTGCAAAGTGAGGTTACTACTTAGCCATTGAATAATGGTGAAAATAATCAGTATTTATTATTTAGTAAGAGATAATCTCAATTGCTTATTTAACAACCTTTAATCGCTAATGTCATAATATAACTATTCACGAATTAATCAATTTCCTCATTGAACTCCTAATTTTTCTATATCAACTAAAAACAATTCAATTACTTTTGTCCACCATAAAATAATCATAACTTTTATATTAACCTTCTCGAATAGAGTTCTTTATTTACTCAACATTTTACCCTTTAAATAACAAAAGTCACTCATCAATATAAGGTATGTTTACATATATAAATATAAACATATACTTAAAATATAAATATAAATACACACAAATATAATTAGTTCTTTATTTACTCAACATTTTACCCTTTAAATAACAAAAGTCACTCATCAGTATAAGGTATGTTTACATATATAAATATAAACATATACTTAAAATATAAATAAGATTACACACAAATATAATTATATCTATTCTATAATTCTATAGAAAAAGTAATAATCTGTTGTTTGTAAGGCAGTCAATGTTTAGGAAAATATAATTTAACGCATATATATACATAAATATTTTTATATTAAATTATAAACCTACATCAAATTTCAGAAAACTATTTGAAAGATACCATTCTCTTTAATTTCACTTAGACATTCAAAAGTTATAATTTCAAGAAATACACTAAGTGAGCATGTTACATTTTATTATTGCACTCATTTGTAGAAACATTAAAAGTAATAAAAGTAACCATTTAAACCAATTTTATAACTATCTAAAAACATGATTTACCCCAGATGTATAATTTACATATCTATATAAATTAAAGGTATATGTTACATTTTATACACCAATTTCACAATATATATATATATATATATAAATAATTATTGTTTTGTAACATCAATTTGCTCCAAAACACATGTAATATATTTATATATAGAGATAAAGAGAGAATTGAAAAGCACGGTTGTTATAAATAGCATTTAGAATATTTTAATAAAAATTTGTTGTTCTAACCACCGTAATAAAAGAAACATATTAAATTCCACCCTTGAAAGCTGACATAATTACTTTTTATTTACCCTATTGAGTTTCTCATTATAAAAATCTATCAATTTACTAACGTAATTAAGAGATAAACTTAAGGGAAAGACATCTTAATTCATTCTACATTTCAATTTACACATCATTTGTAAAATTATTAGTTTCTGCCGCCAAGGCAGGAATACTTATGCATTCGCCTGGAATGCTTTTAACCGGCAGCATCGGCCAATCACATTTCGCCATTTAACATATTACTTATTTTTTTGTATAGTTTGAATTTGGAGAGCTATTTTTTATATTGGAAAATTAGCATTTATCTATTTTTCTATTCGTCCGAGTAGCTTTATAAATCATTTTCGTTTTAAAAATTTGGGAAAATACGAACGCATAAATTGATTAAATAAATTTAAGCAAAGGCATAGTTTAAAAACTTGCGGCTAGAGGTATGTAATCCATGAATGCAGATTAAATGCATTAAAAATTAGGAAAATGTGAGCACATAAAATGATTAAATAAATTTAAGCAAAGGCATAGTTTATAAAACTGGCTGGTAGACGTACGTAATGCATGAATACAAATTAAATGCATTAAATGGCATTTGGCTCGAGGTGAAGGCGTTGGAATGGCTTGGTGGCCACGCGTGGCCAGGTTACTTTGGTCATTTAATATAGAGTTAAGCCACTTGCTATGCATCTCTATTACTTTGCGTGTGTTGTTTTTGTGTTTTGTAAGCGCGTGTTCTGAGGAAGAGTTTGTAGCGACTGAGTAGGAGATGTTATAGTTGCAGAGTCCAGACCTAGAAATGAGTTACCTGAGGTGATAATTTGTTAATTTTCAGAGTTTCATTACATTAAAGTGCATAATGAAGCTGTATTTCATAGTGCTCTATTGTGTGGCCGAGCAGGGGATTTTGTAGTTGCAGAGTTGCCCATTGGACAGTGAGAAACGAATTGCTTGAGGTCAGAAGAGCTAACTTTTTGTTGTTTTCTTCTATTTGATATGAGAAATGCATTAAGGCATTCTTATACTTTGATTATAAATTCGTATTTTTGAAATGCGAAGGTTTCATCTGCGTTTGATAGGAATTATGTAGAAACCCTCTTGTCCATTTTACTTCATGCATGTGAGCCCTAGTTTGTATATTTTTTATTACTGCAAAGCGGTCCCATAAAGAGAGCTTTGGAACCAAAATTATGTCAACGTATGCGATAATGAGAGCTTTCGAACAATGAGTCGACAGTGTGTTGCTTTGAGCTTTTCCGTTGTCATCAAAGCATAAAGGATAGAGGGATTTTGTTAAAAGTCATGGTTATAGAGTTTTCTTCTATACTGCTTTAAGGCATTCTTATACTTTGATTATAAATTCATATTTTAAACTACTTTTAGTATTATCTATTCGAATTTCTTGTTGAAATGCGAAGGTTCCATCTACATTTGACAGGAATTATGTAGAAACCCTCTTGTCCATTTTACTTCATGCATGTGAGCCCTAGTTTGTATATTTTTTATTACTGCAAAGCCGTCCCATAAAGAGAGCTTTGGAACCAAAATTATGTCAACGTATGCGATAATGAGAGCTTTCAAACAATGAGTCGACAGTGTGTTGCTTTGAGCTTTTCAGTTGTCATCAAAGCATAAAGGATAGAGGGATTTTGTTAAAAGTCATGGTTATTGTCCTCGTAGGCATAAATGCAAACAATGGGAGCATACAGAAAACAGGTGAACTATTTGACAAAACTCATCAAAGAAAAACTATTATATATGATTATTTGTTTATATATTCATTCATTTGTAGAAGAAAAAATGGGAAAATAATACAACAGTAGGTAGTTATAACCCCCAAAAAGAATCAAACCTGGAACAAGAGCAACATCCAAAAAATTGCACTTTAAAGTACCTAATGCACTAGAGAATTTACCATAGCAGAATACAAATTTTCATTTGCATAGAGATAGACAAAAGAATGCAGTAGAAACCTTTTTCTGCCAGCAAGCATTTAAATTCTGTCAAATTTCGTGGTTATTGTTCTCATAGGCAGACATGTAAAATACAAAAGCATTTATAAGGCAAGTGAACTATTTTACAAAACTCCTCAGGAAAATGTGCTTCCGGGGAATGCAATGGGTATTAAATCTGGACACCTTGATATTCAAATGTTAACTTTGGCATTTTTATCGAGTTGGTAGCTCTCATTTACTCTTCTTTCATATGATATCTAATTAATTAGGTGACTGTTAATTAGTCTTTAAATACATAATAATAAAAAGAAAGAAATAATTATAAATATCCTTGTGGACATTTTAATTATGGGTTGTGATTTGTACTTGCATGTAGATGGATTAAGCACTCAAAAGTCACAGTATATGTAGTGTGTCAGCTAATAGGTCCATGTGACATTTCACTCATGTCAAAGTAGTCAATTCCATATTTGTCATTTATCCTTGTATCATTAGATAACTAATTAATTAGATAGTTGTTAATTAGTCTTTAAATACATAGTAATTAAGAGAAAGAAAAAATTACAATTATCCTTGTGCACATTTTACCTAGTGATCAAATTCAAGGAACAAACATACCAAGCAAACAACAATTTGAGATTTTGTAATTGGAAAACTTAGACTGAATGTTTAGGAAGTTAGAAAATTGTATCTTGGGTTTATAAAAAACTATGTCAAATATGTTTTATAATTCAAATTGCAATGTTGCCATAGAGCAGTCAAGTAATATTGCTTCATGAAATAATTTTAGGCTTCATGCAAAAGAGCAGTTAAATTCATTGCTAGAAGATTTGTGGTACAAGAACCTATGGCAACTAGTTTGTGTATTTAATCTAATTTACATTTATACTTGTGTCTCTTGAATCTAAAAAATGCTTGCTACTGTTTTATTAGTTTTGGCTATTAGTATCCATCGCAGTAGGAGTATTATATATTGCAATTGTAATTTTGGGAGTTCTTTACATTTTGGTCATTTCCTTGAGCTTTATTGCTATTCTTTTAGAAAAACAAACAAATGGTCTTCATTTTCTAATCAAAGCTTATTACATGGTGCAATTCTTTTTATTGGAAGAAGAGAGGTGGTGTAGCGGTCCAACTGTAGCAAATTCTTCAAGAAAAGAGTACAGGGTGAGTTTCTAGAATGAACCTTCTCCTTTGTTTACAATTGCATAGAGTAGACAAAGAAAAAGGTTAATTCAAGATTCTCACTATATAGATTGTACTTGTAGCCATATCATTGCTTTTTGTTACAAAGGACAATCTTTACAAATGGGTATTGTGAGTGGCATATGCTATATGGTTCATAAAAATTAAGCAATTGGGGTTCAAAAGTAGATCTTTGTTGCAATAACATGACATCAAAAATGCAATTACTATCCAATCAATTTCTTTGGTGGTTGATTGCACTTTATAATTTAAACATAGTCTTTTTTATTTTTAGAGTTTGATTCTGAATCCATATGCATACTTTGATTAAAACTAGTGGCTGAAGGTACATAATTCATTGATGCAAAATCAATGCATTGAATGGCATCTGACTAAAGGGGAGGCTATTTGAATTGCTAATTAGTCTTTGAATATATAACAATTAAAAGAGAGAAATAAGTATAATTATCCTTGGCGACATTTCACATTTTCACCTTTCAATCAAAGTCAATTAACAAAGTAGCAGTTAGACCTAAAGAAGGTTCAAGGAGTATGCTGATAGAAAACCATATTCTGGACAATGGCTAGACAATGTGTTGAAATTGGTTTACAAACTTTGAAGCAAATGCATTTTTCCTTCTGTTTACTTTCATTGTACATCTTAAATGGAAGTTGGGTTTCGCATTGCTGCAATGCATTTGGATACTTTGATTATAAAATCATAGTTTAGATCATTTTAAGTGTTATCCATTCGAATTTTCCTTGAAATACCAAGGATTCATCTGAGTCTCGGAGGCAATGCACAGCTGTCCTATAAAGAGAGCTTTGGAACCAATGTGTTGTCATAAAGGATAGAGGAATATTGTCAAATATTGTGGTTATTGTCCTCATAGGCACACATGCAAAATATGGAAGCATATAGAAAGCAAGTGAACTCTTTAACAATCCCATGAAACATAGTCTTTCTATGCATCCATGCATACAGGTATGCATGTATATATGTGTGCATGCAATTATGTATATATGTATGCATGTATCTATGTTACCATGTATGTATGTGTGTATATAACAGATTACTATTGCATTTTATTTAAATGCTTTTTTGTGGATGGTGCCAGCCAGTCATACTTCAGCGTGTTAACATATTGCTTTTTATATATATGATCTCAATTTCGTAAGTTATTTTTTATATCGGTAAATTGGCATTTATCTGTTTTCGCAACCCATGGGAGTCGCTTTTTGAATCGTGTTTGTTTTAAAATGCTCATGAAAATGCAAATGCATAGATTCATTGATGGCTATGTGTCTTCATGCATATATGCATATTTATAGGATTTATTGCTATCATGTAAAGGCCACATAAATATTCATTCCCCAACTCTATGGGGTCATTTGAATATATGCATATTTTAAGGGATCTATTAATACATGGATATATGCATCCATGGATGCATGAATGCATATATATATGTATGCGTGTAATCATGTATGTATGTATACGTGTATATATGCGTACATCCATGCATGTATGTATGCATCTATGCATTGAAGCATGTGTGCAGCTATGTGTCTATGTATACATTTTATCCAGCAATCAATGTCAATTAATAAACTAGCACTTGCACCTAAAGAATGTTCAAGGATTGTGCCAGTAGAAAACCATATGCATATCAATATGTTAGAGAGCATGTATCTATGCATAGGTGTGTATGGATGCTAGCTGTTCTGAATTCTGGTTGCATGTGATTGCATTAAACAATTAAGAATAAGTGCTAGATAATTGAAGTAAAATGACCCCATTCAGTTGGTATATCAATATTTTTCAGCCCTTTACATGTTAACTGAGAGTTTTGAAGCTTTTGTTATTCATTGGCAGCTAGTTTGGCATTGAACAATAGGTAGAACTTGTTATGGAATGTGGTTTCATAGGCATTATGTAGAAACCCTTTTGTCCATTCTATAGAGCTCTCCCATAGTGAAAGCTTTGGAGCCAATGTGCTTTGAACTTGTCCCATAGGAAGAGCTTCGGAGGAATGTAAGGACAATGTGTTCAAAATGCTTTGGAAACTGTTTAGAAAATTCAATTTAGAGAAGCAAACCCAAACTCTGTAATTGCTTTGAGCTTTTTGGCTGTCAGCAAAGCATGAAGGGTAGAGGAATTTTACTGTTATCAGATGTCGTGGTTATTTTTCTCCTAGGAACACATGCAAAATATGGAGGCATAGACAGGGCAAGTGAACTGTTTGACAAAATTTCTCGGTGGAATGTGGTCCCCTGGAATGCAATGAGTATTTAGTCTACGCACCTTGATATTCACATGTTAACTTTGTCATTTTTATCTAGTGTCTAGTTCTCATTTACTCTTCTATCATCTCATATCTAATTAATTAGGTAACAGTTAATTAGTGTTTAAATACATAATATTTAAAAGGAAGAAATAATTATAATTATCCTTGTGCACATTACACCTATAACTCAAAGCCAATTAACAAAGCAGAAATAGAAAACTATGTCCATGTTAATATGGTAGACAGTATGTTTTTGTGCATAATTCTATAAGGATAGCATGCGTTGTGATTTCTGCTTGACTAAAGTTTGATTAAACAATTGATAGTTAGTGCTAGACAGCCAAATGAAATTAACTTAGGTAAATGGAAATAGAATGACCCCATCCAATTGCAAAATGAATATTTATGTGGCTTTTACATGATAGCAAACTTGCAGCCATGAGACTTCTTTGAAGCTTAAATGTCACAATATATGTAGCATATTACCCAATAGCTCTATCTCACATTTCATTCATGTCGATTTAGGCAAGTTCATATTTCTCATTTAGCCTCGTATCGTCTCATATCTAAATAATTAGGCAACTGCAAATTAGTCTTTAAGTACATAGCAATTAAAAGAAAGAAATAATTACAATTATCCTTGTGTACATTTGAACTATTAATCAAAGGCAATTAACAAACTAGCACTAGAAAACCATGTGCGTGTTAATGTGTTGGATAACATGTATTTGTGCATAGGTGTATATGGATGCTATGAGTTGTGATTTCTACCATTATGTAGCACTTACTATTACTTGTGCAATCAAGCCACATGCAAGTAGAATTCATAATTCATGGCATCCAGATACACTCAAGGACAAATACAAATCAAGGTTGTTGGCATCCTGATAAGAAAGATGATGAGATACATCCAATTAATGTATGTTACAACATCCTATTTAATGAAGATGATTTGGATACAGAGGTTACAAATGAGAATCCTTATTGGTGTGTAAGTAATGCACTTTTTGAAGACTTTTCAAGAAAATTGCATGCCAATACTATTAGTAAACAGGTGGAATCAAATTTATTAATTGACTATGATTGATGGGTCAAATGTGTACAAGGATAGTTAAATAATTAGGCAGCTGCTAATTAGTCTTTAAGTACATAATAATTAAAACAAAGAAATAATTACAATTATCCTTGTGTACATTTGAATTGTTGATCAAAGGAAATTAACAAACTAGCACTAGAAAACCATGTGTGTGTCGATATGTTGCATAACATGTACTTGTGCATAGGTGTATATGGATGCTATGAGTTGTGATTTCTATTTGCATGTAGCTGGTTTAAACATTTAATAATTAGTGTTGGATAATGGAATGAAATGAACTTGGGCAAATGGAAATAGAATGACCCCATGGAGTTGGAACATCAATGTTTACGTGGCTTTAACATGATAGCAGATTTGCGTCCATGAAACTTATTTGAATCTCAAATGTCATATTGTATGTGGCGTATTAGCTAATTGGCTTAACATAATAGCTTTCAAACAAGTTAATTAAGCGATCAATCAAGCTAATTGACTGATGAATTAATTGTGTTGAGTGGCTAGTCATAGTTAATTATTAGTCATCTTTATCCTCCAAATCAGTTAAATCAATCTTTCCTATTCACATTCACAAATACACAATCTTTCTGACCATTTTTCCTACTTTTAATAAAATACGAGCTTTAGAACAGGATATGTACATTCATCTAAGCATGATAAGATGTGGATTTTTGAGAAAACCATGTGTGTGTTAATATGTTGGATAACATGTACTTGTGCATAGGTGTATATGGATGCTATGAGTTGTGATTTCTGTTTGCATGTAGCTGGTTTAAATGTTTAATAATTAGTGCTAGATAATGGAATGAAATGAACTTGGGCAAATGGAAATAGAATGACCCCATGGAGTTGGAACATCAATGTTTACGTGGCTTTAACATGATAGCAGATTTGCGTCCATGAGACTTATTTGAATCTCAAATGTCATACTGTATGTGGCGTATTAGCTAATTGGCTTAACATGATAGCTTTCAAACAAGTTAATTCAGCGATCAATCAAGCTAATTGGTTGATGAATTAATTGTGTTGAGTGGTTAGTCATAGTTAATTATTAGTCATCTTTATCCTCCAAATCAGTTAAATCAATCTTGCCTATTCACATTCACAGATACACAATCTTTCTGACCATTTTGCCTACTTTTAATAAAATAGGAGCTTTAGAACAGGATATGTACATTCATCTAAGCATGATAAGATGTGTATTTCTGACAGATATTATGGTTTGAAATGTTGTCATGAATATGCATACAAAATATGGAAGCACAAGAAAAACATGTAAACTGTTTGACAGAATTCCTCAAAGAAATGTTGGCTCTTGATGTGTAATGATTGCAAGTTATGCAGAGAATTATTTGTCGAAAAATCTTTTTGCAAACTTTCAAGCAAATTAACTAAATAGCTGATCAAGTTAACTGTGAATCAAGTTACTTGACCAATCAATGAAACTAGTTCATTGATAGATCAGTTTTCTTGAATAGTTAATTATAGTTAATTATAAATCATCTTTATTCACCAAATCAATTAAACCAATCATGGCCATTCATATGCAGAAAAAGAATTTCTTGAAAAGGCTTTATAGACATGGAAGCAAATGCAATTGCTAGGTGCAAACTGAAATTGCAAAACCTTCGCCGACATCTTCCTTTGTGTTTCTTGTGCTACAAATATTCAACAAGCTATAGCTGTCCATATTAATTGTATTCCTTTGTCTATGTTCAAGCCATCTGTTTATTCTATTGCTTTCGCTATTATTTCTTGAAAGCTCAAATGTCACAGTATATGTGGCGTATCAGCTAATAAGTCCATCTCACATTTTGCTCATGTCAATTTAGTTTGTTTCATCTCTCTTTGATACATTAATCAAAGTCAATTAACAAATAAGTCAATCTTACACTTGACTCATGCCAATTAAGTCAATTCTATCTTTTACTCATTAATGAAATTAACTAATCAGCTTAACAAGATAGCTTTGAAACAAGTTACGTCAGTGATCGATCAAGTTGTTTGACTGATGAGCCAATTGAGTTGAATAGTTAATCATAGTAATAGCAAAAAAATCCTTGTTAGATGATGTCATAGTTGAATTTTCTTTTGTGTGCCTGTCTGCACTTTTGCTATAGCTTGAAGCAATGATGCTTTATGGTTCAAGTATTAAGTGTAATTGGAAACCTTTCTTGATTTAAATTTATTGATTTAAATCTGTTTGGAAACCATACTTACAATGGTTCTTTAGGCTCGATGCAAAAGAGCAATATAGTTAAAATGCATAGCGAAAGCCTGTAGAGAACCATGCTCACACTTGTACATTTGGAATTCAAGAACCTATGATAAATAGTCTGCCAGGTTAATCTTTTTTCAATTAATACTTGTTTCTGTTGAATCTAAAAAAATACTTGCTGGTGTTTTTTGGTGTTTTCACTATTAATATCCATTACACTATCACTGTCATCCATTGCAATTATAATTTTGGGAGTTGTTTGCACAAATGTGTTTTGATGTATTGTGAAACCCAACTTGCATTTCTGGGATAAAATGAAACAAAATAAATAAAAGTAGCAATTTGTTACCTTGAGTAACTCGTCTCTTGGTGTTCATTCAATGAGCATAGGAACTTTTGCTCTGTCACTGTAAATGTCCCCTTTGTATTGATAAAAGCTGTCAGTTTTCAAATCTATGCCTCTGCTTAAATTTATTTGTATATGGAGTAACATTGTTTTCAAATGCATGACTGATAATAACACGTATATTAAAAAACTTTGAATCAAAATACACAAATCATTAAAAAAAAAAATATTTCTCTCTTTGCCTTATATTGTTACAGATAGAGCTTCTTTTCAATGATCATATGTATACTTGACATATTCCTAGCTTAACTGTATCAACTTAGAGAGTCTTGAGAAATTGCCACAAGAGCTGACTATTTTCATCTTTGCATAAGCCTCCACTGTATTCCACACTATATTATTGTTGTCTATCTTTTTACCATGAACACTTGTCTACATATGGCAAATGACTAAAATTACACATCCTTTTGTTGGATTACTTACCATGGTCTGTCACCTTAAAAAGTTCAAAATTAATTGATGAGTCTATATGCTTAATAGATATATGTTGTCTTGTATTTTCTTTTGCTTCTTCAAGATATTTGACCACATCTCCGACCATTTCCAAATCACGCTTTTGTGCAGCAGTCAATATGAAACTGACAACATCACCAGACTTCAAATTTGTTCCTTTTTCACATAGTAATTTTGCTATCAATTCATATGACCCAAGAACTGCTTCTGACAGAGATACACTTCCTCTTCCATCTGTTTTAGTTTAGCATAATTTGGTCAAGAACTTTATTTTGTTAAATGAAACAATTAGGAATTTGGAAAACAGAAAAATCAACGAATTGTCGAGCTTTGTAATTGATCATGACTGTTCAATTTTTTTACCCTACTTTTAGAGCATACTGAATAAAAAGCAACTGAACACAACATTCAGAACTCTACAATGCTCTTGTAGAATGAGAACACAAACAAGTATTCAAGGGTACCTATGGTCTTTACTTTTGCTCCAAACTCTAAAAGAAGGCTTACAGAGTCTTTGTATCTATTTGTTGTTGCAATGTGCTAAACACAGGATATCAAAAACATTTGTCATATTGTTCCAAACTCTCAATAAAAAAAGAATCTCCATATCCTACCATCAAAGAAAATGCATTAAAGTCAAAGGAGTTTGAAATTGAATCATGTAACTCACCTTTTGCAACCTCTGTAAACATTTCTGACCTTCCAATGCAAAATACATAAGCAATATATGAAGACTAAATAAAATAATTATGATGCAAGCACTGACTAAAATCTGAATGAGTGACCATATGCTCTCTAAATATTTATCAGCCTTCATGTTTAACAAATATAGGAGCCAGCTCAATCTTCTTACAAAAGAAACAAATTATCTAAATCTCAAAAAGAACAAGAACAATTAACATATTGCATATGTTTGTGTAACTTTATTTTAAAGCATTTGAACACACAATGCTTCACAATCATTGCAATTTGCAAGTGAATTCAAAAATAGTTTAGACATATACAAAGAATGGATAACAAATGGCTTAAAATATGCATATATTCAATCTTTAAAATCATAGAGTTGATTGGTATGTGTGAAATGGTCATGGTCTACTGTTTGACTGGGAAGTTTTCCAAGCATTTGAAGACAAAAGCTCTTTCTTTGGATTTCTATTTGCTTTGAAAATGATACATAATGTTTCATTCTGCTTGATGCCTGGAATAGTACCAAAAATAATTGTTCTACAAAACATCTCTGGTTTAGGCCATGAAATTTGTTGAGCCATCTGGCTGCTATGCTAGTTTGGGCAAGTGGATAGCTTGTAGTTGATTTTCATCAATTTATAGCTGTTTCCTGTGAACCCGTTTTTAATTTGCGTATGAAAATAAAGATAACAAACCTATTATCACTCACTTGAATAAACTATTTTGTATATTTTGAATTTTATTGGTTCCTAGCGTGAAGGCAGGAATACTTATGCATCCGCCTGGAATGCTTTTAACTAGTAGCATCGGCCAATCACATTTCAGCATTTAACATATTACTTTTTTTTTGTATAGTTTGAATATGGAGAGCTATTTTTTATATTGGAAAATTAGCATTTATCTATTTTTCTATTCGTCCGAGTAGATTTATAAATCATTTTCATTTTAAAAATTTGGGAAAATGCAAACGCATAATAAATTGATTAAATAAATTTAAGCAAAGGCATAGTTTAAAAACTAGCAGTTAGAGGTACGTAATCCATGAAAGCAGATTAAATGCATTAAAATATGAGGAAAATGCGAGGCCATAGATTGATTAAATAAATTTAAGCAAAGGCATAGTTTATAAAACTGGTGGGTAGACGTACATAATGCATGAATACAAATTAAATGCATTAAATGGCATTTGGCTCGAGGTGAAGGCGTTGTAATGGCTTGGAGGCCATGCGTGGCCTAGGTACTTTGGTCATTTAATATAGAGTTAAGCCACTTGCTATGCATTTCTATTGATTTGTGTGTGTTGTTTTTGTGTTCTATAAGCTCGTGTTCTGAGGAAGAGTTTGTAGCGACTAAGCAGGAGATGTTATAGTTGTAGAGTCGAGACCTAGAAATGAGTTACTTGAGGTGATAATTTGTTATTTTCCATAGTTTCTTTTTTTTAATTAAAGTGCATAATGAAGTTGTGTTTCATAGTGCTTTAGTTGGAGTATCACTATCACTTTGTGTGTGATGTGTTGATGCATGTATGTATGTATGCATGTCTCTATGTACATATGCATCTATCTATGTGCATATCTACATGTGAACATTTGTGGATGCATGTATGCATGTATGCATATGTCTCTAGATATATCTATGCATATATGTATATATGCATATATGTATGTGTGTATAGATGCATCTATGTGTATATGCATGCATGCATATATGTTTACGTCCATACATGCATTTATGTGTGTCTACATGGATGTATCTATACATATATATACATATGTATATATATATGTGTGTGTCTATATGTCTTTTCTAGGAAAGAGTTTACAGTGACAGGGAAAAGGTTGTCATGGTTCCAAAAAGGACACTCGTAGACAAGTTACTTCAGGCAATAAATAGTTATTTTCATCAGTTTTCTTTTATTTTAGAGTCCATAGGCAGATTGGGTTTCACAGTGCTCAGCCTACGCTAATCTTCATAGACTAGTTCCTCGGATGAACAATTGTCTTTTGTCCAATGTACAATATGGGAGCTTAACAATAACTTGGTGCTTATGAGTCCTCTAAAGATTACATATCTTCAATTACTGCAGAACTGTTCCATAGTGCAAGCTTTAGAGCCACTGTGCTGTTAGCATGTGCCATAATGGGACCTTTGGAACAATATGTGGACAATGTGTTGAGAAGGCTTTACAAACTGTCAGGCAAATGCAATTTACAGATATAAGCCTAAACTCCACAATTGCTTTCAGCTTTCTCGTTGTCATTAAAGCATAAAGGAAAGAGGATTTTTTCCAAACTTCTAATTTATGTACTTTTACATGATAATTCACCTTATTAATTAATGAATCAAATTATCTTAATTAATTAATCTTCTTTTCCCTTCTATCATTTCATATCTAATTAATTAGGTAACTGCTAAATAGTATTTACATACATAATAATTAAAACAAAGAAATAATTATAACTATCCTTGTGCACATTTGACCCATCAATCAAAGTCAATTAATAAATCTGATTCCACCTGTTCACTGATAGTATTGGCATGCAATTTCCTTGAGAAGTCTTGAAAAAGAGGATTACTCACACACCAATAAGGATTCTCATTTGTAACGTCCCTATCCAAATCATCTTCATTGAATAAGATGTTGTGGCATACATTAATTGGATGTATCTCATCATCTTTCTTATCAAGATGCCAACAACCTTGGTTTGTATTTCTCCTTGAGTGTATCTAAATGCCATGAGTTATGAATTCCACTTGCATGTGGCTTGATTGCACAAGTAATAGTAAGTGCTACATAATGGTACAAAATAAACTTATGCAAATGGAAATGAAATGACCCCATCTAGTTAGAAAATCAATATTTATCTGGCTTTCACTATTAAGTGATAGTCGGTCTAGCATTAAACAGTAGCTAGAAATTGTTTTTATCATAACTTAACAGTGCTAGCACAGGCCTGTGTTGTTTTTTGGCTTAGTATTGATAGGTTGCCATGGCCTATTTACAGTTCTTCAGACACTTAAGAAAATATGGCATCTATTCCATTGATTGCTTTTAAAGAGCTTATGCCACCATTGCAATAACAAAATTACACTAATGCATACATATGGAAAATATGTTCTATATTATAGGGTACACAAATAACAATAAGTATTTTAAAATTATAAAATGCAATTTGCATTATAAGCAACAAAAGTTCTTACTTAGGTTCTTTTTCGTCGAAATGAATCTACATAAGAATTATGTTTTGTTTTTATGAATAACATAGTATATGTCACTCATTGTACTCATTTGTCTAGACTGTCCTTGTAACAGGGATCGGTGCTTTCAAGTCTATTTAAACAATCATGCACAAACTGCAACGTGAGGTTAGCATATTAACCTTCTCCTTTTTAAAAAAAAAAAACAATGCAGAGTTTTGCAAATATGCGCTTCTAGGAAGATTTCCCATGATTGTAGATGAAATAGTATATGTTTTTACAGTTTGCTCATTTCTCAATTTTTTCATTGTGCTAGGAAAAATTACTTGTGCCTATAATAACAGCCAAAATTTTTACATTGCTGCAAGTATACTTGATCCTTCAATAGCAGATTGCAAGGTCAGCTTTCCAAATTGTCTTTCTGCTTTTCTTGAAATGCAATTGAAATTCTTCAATATAATGACTGCATAAAGTTTTGTTTCATGTTTTCATTTGTCATCTTGTATTCCTCATTTCTTTGAACACAAATGATTTAAAAGGCTGCTTGCACATATAGAAACAAGAAAATGCATTTTCCATAATTGCAATAGTAATTTGTCTTCGAAAAATAGAACAAGTTTTGCTTATGTGTTAACTAGTTATACTTCCTCTATACAATATCCATAGAATAGAATGAATTGCTAGAATGCAATTTTCAAACCTTGTTTGTAGTTTCAAATAGCCTATAAAGTCATAAGTCTTTGTTTTATGTCAACTGGTTTTCACCTATATGCATTTAAGGCAATTTTGTTCATAAGACTAGTTATATCTATGGCAAGTTGCTATGCACTGTGCAAGTGAACGTATGTTTAATCTTCCTGTATTGCAAAAAAAGACCGGAAAGTTAATTTCAAAAGCTGACATGGCACATGAGTACAGTGAATGATGTACTATGTTACTCATAGACATGACGCAATATTTTTTCATGGTCTTGTTTACATGCAAAATGACATTAACCACAATTTTTTTTTGCTCACATTGCCAATTTCACTATGTGCTTTAAACCTCTAAAGTAAGAGAAAATTGAGGAAATAAACTATTTATTGCCTCAAGTAACTTTTTTCTGGTTCTGGACACTGTAACTATAACCAAGTCTGCTCAATCACTGTAAACTCTCCTAGAACAAAGACTTGTAGAATAGAAAAACAATTTGCGCAGAGTAATAGTCATGCTTAACAAGTGACTTAAGTCTATAACAAATGAAAAAAGCAGCCTGGCTATACATGTCCACCAAGCCATTCCAACAGTTTCTCATCCACCCACATTCTATTTAATGCATTTACTTTGCATTTATGCACTGTGTGCCCGCACCTCTGAGTTTTAATCTCTTTTTTTTATTATTTAATCAATCTATGCCTTCGCTTTTGCTCAATGGACCTATTCCTTTGCATTTTCCTAAAAAATTTAAAACTCCAATGATTTTTAAAGCTATTCCCACAAATAAGAAAAGCCATAGATCTTCTTTGATCAATCAATGCCTTTGCATTTCCTTGATTTTTTTAAAATAGAAATGATTTATGAAACTATTCTCTACATGCCACTTAATTCATGTTCATGTGAATAGCTTTTAAAATCATTTGCTCTTTGAGAAAATTAGTCACTTAGAAGTACATAGAAACAAAGGAATCCAATTACACAAAACATTTAAAGACCATAGACTGAGATTGACAATGTGAGCAAAAAAGATTCTTAGCCACCATTTCTTGCATGTAAACAAAGCTACCTGAAAATATTGTTTTGTGTTTGTGGCATTGAAAGTATACATTATGCATTGTACTCATTTATCTAATTTGTCAATGTAAAAGGAATAAGTACATACAATCCCGATGGGGGATAGTGGATGACAAGGTCAGCTTGAAGAATTAATACTATTTTTCCCTTGTGCTTCTAAAAAATTGTTTGTTGTATAATATGTCACATAGGCTTCTGCTACTACTCAACATCCATTTTCCAACATATATAGAGATTATTATCTTCCAAGATGCTCGAAAACATGATTAATTTACTATAGAATGCTATTCAGTAAAAGCAAATAGGCGACATAGGAAAAAACTATAGATTTAGTAATCTAGATGATAGCTTTTGATACTATTCATACATAACATCTGCTATTCTCAAACACATTAGGATACAAAAGAAACAAATAAAATGATAGACGTTGACACCTATGAATTGACAAAGCACCCCCAAATATCAAACATTGACTATGCGCTTAAGAGCGAGGGGCTTTACAGATTAAGTACTTTTGCATACAATGTTGGCGATTGTTTGTTTGACTCATTACAAGTACTGCTTAACAATCGCTACACATCAATTCAACTACGAAATGAAGCTATAGATTACTTCTTGAGTTTCCTTCAAAACAACGACAATGAAGCAATAAAATCATACAACTATGAACTAGACCCTGATACTCTATATAAATTGCACAAAGTACATGATCCACAAACGTATTTTTGTAGAATGCGATTATCTGCAAAGCCACGGGAAGATTGCACTGAAAGTGGATTGTGGGGTGACTTATTCTGCATTCACTGGATATCCAAATGGTTGAATATACAAATATGCCTTTGGTCAAGAACAACAGCAAGAAGGTACTTAGAGTTCAATAGTTCTGATTACACAGAATCAGTCTCTATACTATTTCATGACATGAATTCTTTAAGTGGACACTTTGAACCATTGTTAAAAATTGGAACACAAAACGTAACTTCAAAACTGCCCCTAGGTTCACATGAAATTAAAAAACTGTGCACAAAGTATCCTCGAATATCAAACATTGACAATGTCCTTAGAGCTGAAGGCCTTTGTAGATTAAGCACATTTGCATACAATGCTGGCGATTGTTTGTTTGACTCGCTTCAAGTACTACTTAACAATCAGTACACCTCAACTCAATTATGAAATGGAGCTATAGATCATTTCCTAACTTGCCTTCAAAATAAGGACAAAGAAGCAATTAAATCATATAACAATGAACTAAATCTTGATACTTTATATACATTGCATAAAGTACATGACCAAGAAACATACTTCCGAAAAATGCGATTGTCTACAAGACCATGCACAAACCATAGTGAATGTGGATTGTGGGGTGACTTGTTCTACATTCACTGGATATCCAAATGGTTGAAAATACAAATAAGCGTCTGGTCATCAACAACATCAAGAAAGTACTTAGATTTTAATGATTTTGGATATAGAAAATCAGTCTCTATACTGTTCCATGATACAAACCCTCTGGTTGGACATTTTGAGCCGCTTCTAAAAATCAAAGCCCAAAATCTAACTTGCCAATGCTCAACAAGCTTAATCCAACTTAAAAAGTTGATCAGAAGTGGTCCACAATACAAAATTACTTACTTGAACAAGACATATGCTTTGCCAAAAAACAAGAAGAATTTGATACCATTTGTCACAGCAAACAATTTCAAACATAAATCAACAATAAGACTTAATCACCTAAAGAACTTGATTAGAAAAGAAAAACAAAAAGAAAGTATACCTACCAGTCCAAAGAAAAAAAAAATTGTCACCAATAGAAATTTATAAAACAGCAATACAAGATACACCAAAATACCCATGTGCAATTTTCCAAGCGCTCTGTTTCAACAAGGACATTAGGACATTCAAAGAAAAACAAAAAGAACTATACTTTAAGCTACTACAATCAGATTCCTTAGCATTCATAGATTTCATATGCCATGTATGCTACTTTGCATTGAAACAGTCCACTATTCCAAAGTATGCTACCCCACAGAAAATAAGAACTAATAGACCATTGTGCTATGTGCAAAATTTAACTCAGCTAGAAGAACGACTTGTCTCACTTAGAATTGCATTTGCACAGATTTGGGAACTAGGGTTCAAAAGGTCTCAAATAGGCCTAACAGGTTTTGTTATAAATGTTCTTGTTGACATGAACATTGTACAAAGAGCATTACCGCAATCAATTAACAACACACAAATAATTGTTGTTTCATTGAAAAGGCACTTACAATACAAAAATGCATTTCAAAAAGGCATGGTGCGCCCAAATGTCATCATGCAAGCTTTGACTCAATTAACAAGGACACCATTATACAAAATGCACAAAGTCCACATAAACCAAGATTGACAAAAAGTTCTCCAATGCACTCAAGAAAACAAAGACAATAGTCCACAAAATACAAGTGAAATAGAATTAGATAGTGAAATGGAAAATGAAAACCCATCAGAAACATTGATACATGGATTTACTAAGCCTAGAAGTATCCATCCATATATTGATTCATGTATATATGTGACTATGTATACATGCACCTATCATTATATGTATAGATGTTTCTATTGATACATGTAGACATTGGTATATGCATATATGCATCTCTGAATACTATGCATGAATACATGTATATATGGATATATGGATTCTATGCATGCCTATATGTATATCATGTATCACAACAACATTTGCACCATACGGAACAAAGAAAGATATGAACAAAATATCGTGGTTACGCAGTCAAACAGAGGGCTTTCTAGATAATTATACAGTGATGCACACATCCATGCTCTCCAACATATTAACATGCACATGGTTTTCTACTACTAATTTGTTATTTCGCTTTCATTAACAGCTAATATGTACAAAAGCATAATTGTATTTATTTCTTTCTTTTTATTTGTGTATTTAAACACTAGTTAGCAGCTACCTAATTAGTTACATATCAGATGAAACAAGGCTAAATGAGAAATATGGAACTGACTAGATTGACATGACTCAAATGTCAAGTGGTCCTATTAGCTAATACGCTATGATTACTGTGACATTTAAGCATCTAACAAGTCTCATGGCTCCAAACTTGGTATCATCTAAAAGCCACATAAATATTCAGTTTCCAACCCAATGGGGTCATTCTATACTTACTATTAATTGTTTAATACAACTACATGCAAGTAGAAATCACAACTCATGGCATCCTTATACACTTATGCACAAATACATGCTCTCTAACATATTAACATGCACATGGTTTTCCATTGCTACTTTGTCAATTGGCTTTGATTAATAGCTGAAATGTGCACAACGATAATTATCATTATTTCTTTCTTTTAATTGTTATGTATTTAAAGACTAATTAGCAGCTACCTAATTAATTACATATGCATTATTACAAGGGTAAATGAGCACTAGAAACTCGATAACAATGACACAGTTAACATGCCAATATCAAGGTGTTCAGTCTAAATACTCATTGATTACAATATGCTAAACATATTTCAATTTTATATGGTTCCGCATATGCATATATAAATGTGTCTCTTTCTTCATCTCATTATGTATCTATGTATCCATAGATGCAATCATGCATATATCGATTTATGCATATATCTGACAATCTCTCCATGCATCTATCTATATTTGTATGGATGTATCTATGGCTACATGTATACATCAATTTATGCATATATGCACCTATGAATTGCATGCACACATCCGTGTATTTATGCATCTATCGATATCTTGCATGGATACTGTTGTGCAATTTTACACACATGCCCCACTTGGAGTAGGGACCCTTTTTTCTGATTTTGGATGTCTCTAGGACCTTTGGTTTTTATTAGATTTATCCTTTTAAGGTCTTGGGATGTTGGTCTTGCTTGACTTGGTCTTGCCCTAAGGGTTGAATTGATCAAACTTGGTTTTTAATGGAAGTCCAAGTTTTGCCCTAGGTCCAGGATTTTTCGGTTCACCCGGATTTTCCCGAGTCCTGGTCCATCGTCTGGTCACTGTCGGAATTTTTGAAGTCCAGGTTTTTGGATGAGTCCGGGATTTTCCAGTTCACCTGAATTTTCCCGGACTTCGTCGGAGTCCCAGATGGGTGCGTCGTCCATGAAATTTATGCTCACCCAGATTGTCCGTCTGGCTCGGTTTTTTCCGACATTCCGTTTTGAGCTCGGGTTTCTAGATTTCCTCGATATGTCTTATCGACCATTAATGCTTGAGGTACGTTTGCTCTGGCACAAATGTAAGAAAATTTAAAGGCTTTTAGTGCTCTTCATGATTTCATGATTCATTTGCCATCTACTATAGCGCTTAGGATTGTTCATTTCGAGCTTTGGTCATTGGATTTGCTCTGCTTGCGTGTGGATTGTATGAGCGCTTGTGTTGAATATTTTTGCCACTAGGACAACCTGATTCGCAATGACTTCCTTGGGTTCGAGCTTCATTCGGAATTGATCCATGGTAAGTTGTTATTGGCTTCTCCTATTGTTTTGAGCTGTGATTAAATCTTTCGAGTTATTGGTGGTTATTTGGGTCAGCCTTCGCTCGTTTTCTATGGTTTCATATTTATTGAATTAGGGTTTGAACTCACCCTTCCATGGGTTTTAGCACCCGCGTTGTGCATCCCTTCGATTATCAATCGAATGTCGGGTATACCCCTGTGGCTAGGTGTTTTTGTTAGGGCTTTGCCTTGTTGGCGTGTAGTTTGCTATATTTTGTGAAGATTAGGGTTTCGATATGTCTGCCCAAGGTTGTTAAATTCGGTGGAGTTGTCATGATCCTCTTGCCTTGCATTTCGCTCGACCTTGTTCATAGCACTTGAGACTCTAGTGCGCCCTAGCTTCATCATTTTGAGGGATTGTGTCTGGATTTCGAGCTCGCTTTAGCTCTCATGGCGGAAGTTTAGCCGTCAAACTTAGGGCATCATTATTTCATTGCAAGGATCAATCACTTGAGAGTTTTTGAGAAGTTTAAATCTAGGTGCAATCAAAATTTGGCTCATTAGGGTTGAGTTTCTCTTCATGGAATCCGAATAGGGAGGTTTGTATGATTACTCGGTTAATGGTCTGCACGTTGAACGATCGTCGGGTTTTCAAGGTGTCTGCAGAATTCCTACGCGCCCGAATTTTCCCAGATTCGTCCATTTTCCCGAAGTATGATGAACTCCCAGAATTTCAAGCTGTCCACAGAAATCTGAACTGTCTGGATTTTTCCAATTTTTTGCCTATTTTTGGTTGATTTTGATTTTTGAAATTGAATTGATGAACTAAAGGTTAGATGATGATTTCTTATTGCTAAATGAATCAATATCATCGTAATTATGCATCTCTTTTGGTCTATATTAATGATTTATTTGATGAATGATGTCTTGGCAGCAGGAGTCCGTCTGGGTCAGATTTCTCCAAATTCTGCCCTGACTGGATTTTCTCGGATTACTTTATTTTTCCAGATTGCTTCATTTTCCCGGATTTTCAAGATTGAAGATTAATGATTGATCTTAATGATTTCATGTGGTTTCAAGGCTAACCTTTGATTGAAATATGGATGATATTTGGATTCTTATGAGGCTCTTTTATGAATGCAGGCTGAATCAAGCAAAGCAGCGGCAGGAAAGGCCAAGGGAGACACAGAGGGGTCTTCGGTTACGGATGCGGAAAGGTTAAGGTTGGATGTGAAAAGTCAGTTGCCAGATAGTAAGATAGCTTCAGTTTGGTCTGAGGTCTCGGATACCAATGTAGGAGCATGGAGATATGAAGAGTTCAAGGAAAGGACAGCTCAGAAAGATTTATCAGTCTTGACCAAGGGGATGGTGAAGTCCAGATTGGCTGATGTGGCCGGTTTTCCTCCTGCAATTCAATGCTACGAACTAATATTGGAGTGTGCCCGGCACTATGACTTCGATACACAGAGGATTGTCAGCACTGATGGGAGAGTATTGGCTAACTTCAACCCAGTCTCCATTGCCCAGGCATTTGATATGCCAAACTTGCCATGTGTGTGTGCCTTGGACATGGATTTGGCCAAAACTTACTATGAAGATGAACCCACCAAAGCCCAGCAGATGATCAATTCCTGGCTTGAAAAGCCAAAATCTCATTTCTCCAAGTTACCCAAATAGTTGCACAGGATCAAGTTTCGACCGGATATATATGATGCAATCACATTGTTGAGCAGGGTGGCTAGCTTGAAGAGTGCTGGGGTGTTGGAGAATTGGATGGTGCATGTCATCAACAAGATTGAGCAAGGTATCAATTATCACTAGGCAGGGATTATCAATGCAATGATTGACAGACAAATGAGAGATGTGTTGGAATCAAATAAATTCACTATGTCATCTTATGTGGTATATGTGCTTGCTCGATTTTATCCATACAGGGGATTGAGTCCAAAAGGAACGTTTGGACAGGATGTCATCTATGAGGTGTACCCCGAGTTGCACCTAGGGAATTAGAATTATAGGAGAGCAAATGATGCATTTACTATGCATATTACTAGGTTGCTTCAGAATGTGGAGCATATGAGAATTTCTGATGGAGCCAAGGAGCTGATCAAGAAATATGGAGCTTGGTTTATACAATTCCCTACCTTCTCCTATATCAGGATTGATGGATGTCCAACTGCTCCATACAGACTGCCAAGATATCCTACCAACCATGTCATACTTTTGGAGGTTACCTGGCAGGTATGTGATTTTGATGTTGTTGTTAAAAGAGAGAAGCACAAAACAGGGTTTGGTGGGGATTTTCCTTTGAAAATTGGTATAGCTGAGGTTTGCCCTTCAATCCAAACGGCTCATGCATCAGGAGAGGAATTGAGTACTTATGGTTTCTCTTTTCATTCTAAGAGGGCAATCTTTGATATTACTGGTGAAGCACAGAAGAAAGCTACCAAAGAATATCACCATAAAGATGATCTAGAGGACTATTGGGTGAATAGCAAGGATGATTTTGAGGTGAGAAAGAAAAGATATTCTAGGCTTCCAGCTGATGTGATCAGAATGTACAATGTCAAGTTGATTCATGATCAGTTGGAAGATGATGGAAATTTGGTCCAGGATCATGCATATGAATCAGTTAAAGACAGGCCCATTGGAGATATAAACTGGTCAGAAAAGGAAATAACTGAGCTGGAGGAATTAATGGCTCCTATTATGAAATCTACCAAGTTCTGGCTAAAGCATAAAGTATGGGAATTGGAAAGTGAAAAGGTACCCTGTACCTTCAATTTGATGGGAAATTTGAATTCCCATTCCACTTCAGAGGAATTCGGTGAGGATGATTCTGCTGGAAAAACTAAGGTGAGCTCACCTTTCAAGATTAAAATCAGAGGCCCTAAGGAAGATGAGCCAGAAAAGAAAAGAAAACCTAGGGGAAAGAAGAGGAGTCGTACTGTGAAAATAGGTAAGAGGAGGAACTTGAGAAAGCAGAGAAAGAAGATGTTCCTCCAGAGCCAAAAAGGGCAAGGACAACTAGGGCTTCCAAGAAGAAAGGTCAAGAAACTTCTAAGGATAAGGTGGATCCTCATGTGGTTGATGTGGAAAGTTCAGGAGAGAAAACCAAGGTCTACTCAAGAAGGTCAAGAACTCCATCTCCCAAGGAGACAATGCAAAAAGCAAACCCTCTTCTAATGGCAGCCACTGCAGAACAATAGAAGGATACCTCTTCTCCATCGGGTATGTCTGAGCAGACAGCTCATGGAGAGCATGAGACCAATGAAGAAGTAGAACCGTTTAAGGATGGAGAACTTTATGGTGCAGCTGCTGAGCTTGAGGTTGGAGGTGTGGAAGTGCATCCTTCTCTGTTTGTACAGTATGAGGATTCTCCTCCTACAAGTAGCAAAGATAACAGATCCCCTGAGAAGGAGGATGTTCTTGTTAAGACTCCATCACCCTTGCAAGAAGAAGAGCCAAAGTTGGAAAGCAGAGGTGATCAATCTCCTGAAAAGGAGAAGGATGAGACGGTAGGTCAATCTCCTGAAGAGGTTAAGAAGGATGAAGTCCGGGTGGATCCTACTGTTCCGGATTGGCTAGATAAAGAAATCAGAAGGAAACAGGTCATTGTTGAGGACACTCCTCTCAACTAGGATGAAATGTTGGCCAAGATTGGAAAGGGAAAGAAGAAGAAGGTAGCCAAGGTGGTTTCCAAGATTGAAAGAGATGAAGATAGTAACAGGGTTATCCATGTTGCTACCCCTGCTGCTGATAAAAGTAGAGATGAGGTCACCGGGAAGGATTATAATATACAGACTATCAATCTTGGGCCCGCCTCTATGGAGCAAGATATTGAAGAATATGAAGGGTCCAGTGCAGTGATCATTGGAAGATTGAGGAAGGAAACACAGTCAAAGCATGAATTAAAGAAGGAGAATGAAAGGCTTAGGAAATGTTTAGAATATTTAATGAAGCCTTTGCAATCTTTTCGCCCATCCTCTTCTGCTACTACTGGTTTCTTGCCAAAGGAGACCATCTCTAAAATAGAAAAGATGAAAGCTTCTACCACGGATACAATAGATTGGTTGAAGGAGGTACAGACCAAGGGAGATGATGCAACAAAGGAAATCCTTTCAATTGGAAAGGATGCAACAAGAGCTAAGGATTTGTTAGAGCATGTGTTATCTCAGGACAAGGAGGATACTGATCTCTTATTGCAGAAAACTAAGGCAATCATGGAGTATAGTAGGGATCGGCTGGTTACTGATGGAATCCTCCCTTCATCTAGGGTTAATGAGCCTTGGGAGTGGTTTGAAGCCTTGCAAATCAGACAAAAGGCCATCAAGAAGATCTATAAATAAAAGAAGCAGATGGATGGTAATCTAACTGGTGTTTATGATGGATGCATCACTTTTTTTGAAATAATGACTGGCAGAAGGAAGATCGCCCCTAAATACCTAAGTTTGGAACAATTGATGGAATGGTGGCATGATGTCTATGCCCCTGATATTGAAAACTCTGTGACAGGGCACCAATTGGATGACGTGGCTACTTATCTGGCTGTGGTGGATAAGTACTTGGCATATAAGGGTGATTGGGATACAACGGTTAAGCAGTCAAAGGAAGAAATTGGATCAATTGAATGTAGGCTCAAAATCCTACCCTTGCCACCTGTTGTTGAGCTGGATAGGGTGTTTTTGAAGGTTCATGAATCGATGGATCAGAACAAAGATAAAGGAGGTAGTAATTAATGCCAGCTTGAGGATTTGTGCTTCCCTATTATTATAGGGCATGTGTTGATCTGAGTTGCATTGGGGAATGTGTTTTGGCTGACCTTGATGATGTATCGGCATTTAATGTGTGCTTTATTTTTAAATTCCTGAGGCTGACTTGTTTTGGCTATTTTATTTTGTAAATGTTTGGCTGGGCTGACATGTTTTGAGGATTCTCTATAAATGGCATTCTTGCCTCATTTTTAAAGGGTTAGTTAGAGAGATAATAGAGGCAAGCTAGATTAAGAAAGAACTAGAGCATTCTATAGTAGATAGTAGTTAGTTCTTTGAAGCAAGTGTTGTAACATAGAACAGTGGAATTGTTGCTACATTTTGGTGATCTAATACAATTGAAGGCATTGTGATCTCTCTGGCGAATTCTTTGTGTTAGTTTATCTTGCATGGTTCCTGTTGTTCCATCTTTGAAATTGCTTGAAGATAATAGATTTGATGTTAGATTTAGAAGTGGATAAGTTTGGTAAATGATTTTCATGGTTTTATGCTTGGAATGTTTGTAGCAATCTCTGGTCTATACTCCCAGTAATTATCTGATTGTAGTAGGCTGGTGAAGTCAACCTGGACCATACATCTATTTGTGCTTAGTTCGATTATAGATGAATTTCTATGATTTGAAATTTTGTATGCCTTAGAAGATTGCACCTTTCTTGTGATATTGCATTGTGGGTTAAGTAGGAATTGGTTATTTGAGATTGGTCCATTCTAGGAATTTATCATTTGCATTATTTATCTTAGAAATAGTTTAGATTTCGTTACATCTCTTACACTCTCATCTTTTGTTGTTTCTTTATTATTCGGTTAGATTTAGGATTTAAGATCATAATATTGCAAGATTTGATAAGTTGGAAAGATACAGTTTGCTTGTAGTAAGTTCTAATTGTGATTACCAGCATTTTCACATATTATCTGAGTTGTTTATGCATTGTCAAGACCTGACACCCGAGAGACCTTGGGGTGATTTTCAGCAATTCATTGTTGAAGATTATCTTTCAAGAGAGATAGAATATCCTTTTCTGTTTGAGTTGTTGTTGTGTAGAAAACACCATCAACAGATACATGTATATATGCATATATGGACTCATGCACCCATGTATATGTCTTTGTCTCTGCCCATCTGCAGATGCATATATGCATATTTCTACACATCCATGTATCTGCACACCTCTCTCTGTAACATATCTATCTTTGTCTACATACATGTGTCTATGCATCCATCTATACATGTGTGCATGTACAAAATGCACATATGCATTTGTGCATGCATATACAACACTCTTCCTTAGAACACAAGCATGTACAATAGAATACAGTGTCCACAAAGCAGTTGCGATGCATTGCAACTTGCTTAAATATATATTAAATGGCCATAGTATGTTGGCCACCCATGGCCACCAAGCCATTCCAGCACCTTCTCCACCAGCCAGATGCCATTTAATGCATTTGCTTCAATTATTTTGACCTCTCTATGTGTTCGCATTTTCCTGATATTTCAATGCATTTAATTTGCATTCATGGATTACGTACCTCTACTCGCCAGTTTTATAAACTATGACATTGCTTAAATTTATTTAATCAATCTATGCGATCACATTTCACTGATTTTCTATAACAATAATGATTTATAAAGCTATTTTGATAAATAGAAATAGATAAATGCTAGTTTTCCATATAAAAAAATTAAAAGTTATATGTTCACATACATTCATGCATATATGCATATATGCCTTCATCCATATTTGCATGTGTATATGAATACATGCTTCCATGTAACATATGCATTTGTATCTATATGCAAATATTCATGCATTCATGTATACATGTATTCATTTCTCCATCTGTCCATGTAGTTCTATTTTATGTGTATACATGTGTCTGTCAATGCATCCATGCATATATATGTGAATAGCTCTACGTATTTCTCTGTTCATGCATTTATTGTTCTCTAACGCATCAGCATATGCATTTTTTCAGTTTCATGATCTTCCATATTTATTGTTTTCATAGTATATGCATAACAACTTTCACTTTGTCTTCTGTTTTGACTCTTCTATCCTTAAATATCATTATATTTTTATATCTATTCTTCTCTTGTTGCATTTCAAGGAAGCTCAAGGATCTCGACACCTTGTTCAATATGAAGGAGAGTGAGAAATGGGACATGAGTCTTTTTTCTGTGTTTGTATTGAGACACTCAGCCCTATGATGATTTTAAAAAGCATAACCAATAACAAACTAGACATTCTTCCACCCTTTGTTGGAAGAAATGATCACTTCATACCCTATCGATTCCATTCATTTCCATTTCCACTCTTGCACATCCTTTATTCTCAAATCAAATACATTTCAAAACCCATTTATATGCTTGCCTTGCATCACACCAATGTGTTGCATTCCTTTTTTCATTCAATCCAACTCACTCATTCAAATTTTTATTTCTTGCATTTAATTTTAAGCGTATAACTAAAAAATGATAAATTCATACCATTTGCATTCCATTCATCCTCATATCCACTCTCACATATCCTTGCCTCTCATATCAAATGCTTTTCATAACTTATTCATATACCTTGCATCTCATCATTCTCTCAATTCCCTCTCTTTCTTGCACTTACATAGCTCATTCTTCTTTATTACCCTTACATATCTTTATCTATCTCTAGCTCAAATATACCTTCATCCATCACAACAAAATTAACACCATACCAAACAAAGAAAAAAATGAAGAAAATATCAAGGTTATGCAATTAAACACTGAGGGCTTTGAAAATAACTATCATAACATAGAGTTGTATTCAAGAGTTGTATTCAAGAGTTCTTTTCAAAACGTTTTTTTCTAAATCCTGTTTATTACAGATGACTAAGAGCACGTATGACAGTTTCTTGGAGGCTAAAATGTATGATCAGATTTAACAATTTTGCATGTATCCATGCATTCAAATGCATCATTAGATATCCTTTATACACTTGTTCAAAAAACAATAATGTATTATTCTTTTGTTTCGATCATAAATGTTTTTTGTATATCTTTCAAATGCAAATTGTTTTTGACATTTCTAACTTTATGCACGTAGGCATATATAGATTCTTGTTTACATACCAAATTACATGGGCACATGTACACATCGATGCATGCATAAATGTTTGCATTGATCCATATATTTATGCATTCCTTCGATATATGCATTGCTAATAAATAGTTAATTTTTCCTGTTTTCTTTCATTTAATACTACAAATGCAAATTGAGTCTCATTGTTAACATAGATTTGTATTCAAGAGTTCTTTTCAAAACATCTTTTCTAAATCCTGTTTATTACAGATCCCTAAAAGCACATATAACAGTTCACCAAAGGCTAAAATGTATGATCAGATTTAACAAATATTTACATGTATCTATGCATTCAAATGCATCATTAGATATCCTTTATACACTTCTTCAAAAAACACTAATGTATTATTGTTTTGTTTCAATCATAAATGTTTTTTTTTTATATGTTTGAAATGAAAATTGTTTCTAACATTTCTAACTTTATGCACGCAGGCATATATAGATTCTTGTTTACATACCAAATTACATGGACACATGTACACATCCATGCATGCATAAATGTTTACATGGATCCATATTTTTATGCTTTCCTTCGATATATGCATTGGTAATAAGTAGTTTATTTCTCATGTTTTCTTTCATTTAATACTGCAAATGCAAGTTGAGTCTCATCATGCTTTGAAACTCGTTCAGATGTCGAGGATGCTTTTCACTCTTGTATGCATTATGTGCACGTCAATACATGTATACACGCATACATGTATACGTAGATGCCTCAAGCATTGTTACAAATGTTTCTCTCTCAATAATTTGCATGCAAAGTGCTATAAACATGTGAACTATTTTAGTGTAGCTACATTTTATCTTAGGTAATAAGGTTCTTTATATCTTTGCAAATTATTTTTTGTTTAATATATATACACCAAAATATTTATTCGTATTACATAAACAAGATTAAAATCTTATTTATAATAAAATCAATAGCTTTCTAGTGATTCATCTAAGAATTTATTGTAATATTTATTTGACTTATTACATTTTAATAAGTCAAATTATTACATTTTATTTTGAATGCAAAGTGCTATAAACATGTGAATTATTTTACTGTAGCTACATTTTATCTTAGGCAATAAGGTTCTTTATATCTTTGCAAATTATTTTTTGTTTAATATATATACACAAATATTTATTCGTATTACATAAACAAGATTCAAATCTTATTTATAATAAAATCAATAGCTTTCTAGTGATTCATCTAAGAATTTACTGTAATATAATTACATTGTTCTATACACAAAAATATGTTTTCGTATTACATAAACAAGATTAAAATCTTATTTATAATAAAATCAATAGCTTTATATAGAACTAACCTTCATACTACATTAAAAAAAAGATTGATTGATCTTAGAAAAGTTTACACTCAAATGAGCTACCCCTATCAATGTTCCACCTAACACTAGTGTTTCTACTAGCACTTGCATATTGTGATATGATAAAGTAAAATAACTCAGTTGTATTAATTAACGTAACATGTGTTTTAGAACATTACACTAAACATAATTTTATTTACAAATAGACATAGAAGCAAAAAAAGAGGTATGGTAAACTTTGTTTAAACATGCACATAAATATGTGTCTATATGCAATAATGCGGGGACATGGATGACATCTTTTTCCTTTGGATTTATTTTTAAAGTTTAGTATAGATTGATTTCCCAAAATTGCAAACACAAATGGCCTAGAAATTACTTTCAAATGTCATTCTTATAAAATGTTGTAAAGTAGATTGTTTTCTTCTTATGATAAAATGTATGCGTCATGTAAAGAATGCATTTTTTTTTAGTGCCTAGGCACATGTTTTTGTAAATTTTTGCAAATGATATTTGATGCTTTAGAAATATTCCTACATCAAAACTTTGTTCGAATTGAAATGACTAATGAATTTATGGGGCAGAAGGTTTATTAAAAAAAAAAAAAATTGTGCATTGGTCATAAGTAGTTTATTTCTCTTGTTTTCTTTCATTTAATACTGCAAATTCAAGTTGAGTCTCATCGTGCTTTGAGACTCGTTCAGATGCTGACGATGCTTTTCACTCTTCTATGCATTATGTGCACATGGATACATGTATACATAGATGGCTCAAGCATTGTTACAAACATTTGAGATTATTTGCATTTAATAATTTAAACAAAATAATAATACATTTTTGCTTCCTGAATAAGATCATAAAGAATGTTTCTTGTTGCAAATGTATACATAGACACATAAAAATACAAGTATTCATTGGTATATCTATAAAAAATTCCACGTATACATGGTACCCATAAATGCAATTTTGCATGCATCCATCGACACATGTCAACTATTCACATGTCTCTATGGACCACGTTGCCCATGGACCCTAAACATTGCACGCATTAATGCACCATTGCAAATTATTTCAAACTTTCCTAGCTAAATTTAATACATTTATATTCCTATCTCCTATCTAATTACTTTTTCTAACTCATAGCTAGATGCTTTTTACCTCTCGGCAGGAACTTGACGCTTGCATCACTTGTTTAATTCATTAAAAACCCATTATGAACACATTCAATTTTCAATGTAATCTTTATTCTTTTAGATATCAATATTACTTATGTGACTTGCTATCTTTATGAGGAAAATAAACAGCAGGATAAATATAAACCAAGCACATATATATGTATATATTTAAAATTAAAACTAAATAACCTCAAATAAAGGGGCACAACTATCAAAAAGGTTGGGCGTAGCTACTGGAGGAATCTTGGATAAAGTTTTTAAAATAAAAATCTAAACTCCCAAAGATATTAAGTTTTTTTTAAAACAAAAATCTAAACTTCCAAGCAAGACAAGATATTAAGTTTTTAAAACAAAAATCTAAATTCCCGGGCAAGACAAGATATTAATTTTTTAAAACAAAAATCTAAATTCCCAAGCAAGGCAAGATATTAGGTTTTCAAAACAACAATCTAAACTCCCAGACAAGACAAGATATTGAGTTTCTAAAACAAAAATCTAAATTCACAGGCAAGACAAGATATTAAGTTTTTGAAACAAAAATCTAAATTCCTAGGCAAGACAAGATATTAAGTTTTTAAAACAAAAATCTAAACTCTCAAGCAAGACATGATATTTTTATGCATAACAACAGAAGAATATGAATTCGAAAAATAATAATAAAATCACCAACCTGATAAAACGAAGCTTGAAGATGAAAATGGTAGCTGAGTTACTTCTACAATTCTCCCCACTATGGAAATTTCTAACTTCTTTTTAACTTTTACCAGAGCCCTCTACAGAGTGAAACTAATTTTCTTTTCGACAATTCCCCATCTAATCACTTTTCTTCCACCCATCAATTCACTTTTTTGGTGCCTTACCACTTGGAGGGTAATCTTTCCATTTAGAAAAATTAGAAACATAACTCCACTATTTACTTTAATATGGAGCAGAATGTGAGCGTGTTAACAAAAACAAAATATATATATTAAAATATATTAAATGTGGACATGTATTAAAAATAACAATGAAAAGGTATATAAAACAATAAATAGCTGACAAATATAAATTAAAATAAATACTGATGCCACCCAAAAATATTTACGTCGAAGGCGTATCCTATTTGAGAATTGTTAAGCTAATTACTCAAATCAACGATGATAAGATCATTAAAAACAATGCAAGACGGTTAGGAATGTTTTTGAAAGATTAGTATAAGAAGAAAAAAACATGCAGCATCGGTTCCCTCCTTAAAGTCGTTATTACAGCACCCCACTTGCATATGTTCGGTGTAAGGAGCACATTTTCTCCACCATTACAATCAGGGAGCTCTCGTATGAATGTGGTTGTCTGGGGATTGGAAGCAACAAAAATTTTGATTACGGCAATGAGTGGAGTTCTATTAACCTCAAGTACGCCTGTTTAACAGCTTCTTGTTTGCATATTTTTTTCTCATTGTCAGTTTAGCTGCTTCTTCTTGGTTTTATTTCCTCTTGTATGTTTTGCAATGCTTCATTTTTTCCCTTGAAACATTAGCTGCTAAAACGCTAGTAAATGGATGTGGGCTACTAGATTTGGTTGTCTTTTTTTGTGTGTGTTTTTAGGTGAGTTGCTTGATTTAATTTTGCTCAGTTTTGCTACATATTATGTTTCAGATGTGTGAACAACATTTTTTTTGCATTTAATTTTCTTTTTTTTCTTTTAGCCTTCTGGTCGTAATGTCGAAAGCAATTTGAGGCACAAATCTTCTAAAATTTGTTGCTTTGTTGCTCGGGTAACTTTTCATTGGTATTAAATGGTGAACTTTTTGTTGGATGCTTTTAATTGTTGTGAGTTTTTATTTTTCAATGACTGCGTATATTACCCCTGATTTCAATGGTTTTCTAATGTTTACTTTGATATGTACAAATCTATTAAAGAAAAAATTGCAAGTTTTGTTAGACTCTGGTATATATTTGAGAGCAAAAATGTTTCACAATCCACTGTAAAAGTTGGTTTCAAAATTAGTGATAACTGGTTCATTTTTGCTCATCTTATTTCATCTATTTTATTTTCTGACATTAGATTATGCTTGCTCAAATTTCACTTCACTATTTATAATGTTTATATGGTTGAAACTGATCATATTTTACTAGTAACTGTAAAACAAAAAAGTTCCATGCATTGTCGTTGGATAGAATCAACATAAAACTTGCATGCATTGTCATTGGATAGAATCTTTTGGGGTCGTGTTACTACCATGCTTTGCAATAGCAGTTGCATCCATCAATACAAAAATACAGAGATTGAATATTTATTTATGTTTTGAAACAAAAAGAATAAATAAATAATAAAAATAATTCAAATATTTGCATAAACTAAAAGAACAAATAAATAAATAAATAATATTCTAATTAATATATGACAAGTAAATAAATGAATAGAATGGAAAATATAACAAATAAACTAAGAGTTCAAAAAAATTCTTAAAAATTAGCTAAATATTTTTTTATTATAGTTTCGTGGCAAAAAAATCTTAAAAAGTTTATGCTCCTTAAGAATCTGCCCTTATCGCTCAAAACTTTTCTGCCAATTACATTTTTTTGTCAAATAAGAAAACAAGTTGAATTCTCATTTGTTAAAAGCAAAGTTATTAATAACTAGTTAACAAGCCTGAAGTAATAAAAGTCAATTTGTATTTATTGATTTATTGTGTTAAAATATTTTAATAGCATTTTTTTAAGAATGATTTTTTATTTTTTGCTTTATATAATCATTTCATTATTTTTAAAAAAATAAATAAATGTTACTTATTTTAACATTTTTAAGATTGATTTTTTTATGTATGCAATTGCTTTTTTTTTAATTAAAAATTATATTATAAAAATCATAAAGATTTGGATTCATAATTCACTCAAATCTTATTTCTAATATTAATTCATAATTCACTTAAATCACTCAAATCTTATTTCTAATATTAATTCATCATATTTTTAAATGTCACTCTAGGATTCTTTATTGATTCGTTAACATTTAACAATTATTGATTTGAATGAAAGAGATTTAGTTGCACTTGTGTCTATGAGAATCAAACTTGATAATTTAATATAATATATTTTATTTTTTAATATTTATATGTTAACATATATATATTAAATTAAAAATAAACAACTTGTAATAACTAATCATTTTAATATATAACAATTTTATATTAATAATAAGAGAAGGAATATTGCCAACATATAATATTTAAATTTTAATTATTTTTAATATATATTATATTTATTTTATTTATAAAATTATTTAATATATAATTATGTCGAGGGGCGTAACCTAAGGCAGCATGGAGCGGAATGTGAGCTTGTTAACAAAATATATATATATATAAAATGCTGACATGTATTAAAAATAACAATGAAAAGGCATATAAAACAATAAATAGCTAGCAAATATAAATTAAAATAAATATTGATGCCACCCAAAAATATTTACGCCAAAGGTGTTTCCTATTTGAGAATTAATAAGCTAATTACTCAAATCAACGGTGATAAGATCATTAAAAACAATGCAAGACGGTTAGGTACATCTCGTCCATTGATTTTTTTTTGAAAGATCAGTATTTAAGAAGAAAAAAACATGCAGCATGGGTTCCCTACTTAAAATCGTTATTACATCACCCCACTTGCATATGTTTGGTGTAAGTAGCACGTTTTCTCCAGCATTACAATCGGGGAGCTCTCGTATGAATGTGGTCATCCAGGGATTGGAAGCAACAAAAATTTCGATTACGGCAGTGAGTGGAGTTCTATTAACCTCAAGTATGCTTGTTTAATAGCTTCTTGTTTGCATATTTTTTTCTCGTTGCTATTTAGCTGCTTCTTCTTGGTTTTATTTCCTCTTGTATGTTTTGTGATGCTTCACTTTTTCCCTTAAAACATTAGTAAATCGTTTATTTTCCTTTACACCCAAAACACAAATGCTATCTGCTAAAACACTAGTAAATGGATGTGGGCTACTGGATTTGGTTGAGTCTTTTTTTTGTGTTTTCAAGTGAGTTGCTTGGTTTAATTTTGCTCAGTTTTGCTACATATTATGTTTCAATGACTGTGTATATTACTCTTGATTTCAATGGTTTTCTAATGTTTACTTTGATATGTACAAATCTATTAAAGAAAAAATTGCAAGTTTTGTTAGACTCTGGTATATATTTGAGAGCAAAAATGTTTCACAATCCATTGCAAAAGTTGGTTTCAAAAGTAGTGATAACTGGTTCCTTTTTGCTTATCTATTTTATTTTTCAACATTAGATTATACTTGATCAAATTTCACTTCACTATTTGTAATGTTTATATGGTTGAAACTGATCATATTTTACTAATAATAGTAAAACAAAAAAGTTGCATGCATTATCGTTGGATAGAATCAATAAAAAACTTGCATGCATTGTCATTGGATAGAATCTTTTGGGGTCTTGTTGCTACTATGCTTTGCAGTAGCAGTTGCATACATCAATACAAAAATGCAGAGATTGGATATTGATTATGTTTTGATGGGTGTGCATGTCCTATTACAATGCTTCAATTTTTCCATAAACTACAATTATGTGGGAAAATATTGTGGTGGTTGGCTTTACATATGCCAATTACATTCGCCCTAGATTTTCGAAAGGATTTTCTATACAAGGACACTCAATAATTTAGTGATGTGTTAGTCTTTCTACTAATGACTATCGTGTATAAATCTGGTAACATTCAATTAACTCTAATTGGCAAGAGTCAAGTCAAACTATCTTTGGCATGAGAGGGGCTTTGGAATAGCATGTGGACATACATCACACCATAATCAAACACTCGGGAATTGTTTAAAATCCTTTTTGGGTGCATATTTTATGTCAAATTAAATTGAGAACAATCCATACCTATACCAAAACACAAACTACAAACCATGTTGGTTCACTTTTTCCATATAGAATACAATTATGTGGGCATATATTGTGAAGTATTGTGAAGTTCGGCTTCACAACTACCTGAGAGTTTTTGAAGGCTTTTCTATAGATGCACACTTTGTAATGGCAATGTGTTGGCCTGTACAACAAATGGTCGTCTTCACAAAAATAATAAAAATGACAATTTCATCAAACTTTTACAACATGGCATTTTGGCTAAGCCTTTGTTTGGAATGCTTATGGGTTTTTCCCCAATCGAAGAAATGAATAAATTTGGTCAAAATGCCATTTTCTCCATTGGATATGATAGCAATCAGAGAAATGATTAGATATAATCAAAATTCCATTTTCCCATTTTATTAAGAATTTGAAAACTATATATCAATACACTTATTTTAGGAGACATTCACATAGTTTTCCTGTTGTTGTGCAACCCCCTACAAGGAACACATTCTCTACCACATCACCACGGACCAATCAACTCATTATATTGTCGGTCTTGTTTAACATCCATTCCCCTATTTTCTTCAAAACCGCCCCGCCAACATTTACTACGCTACAATGCAAACCTTCTTATCAATTGCCTTAACTCAAATTTCAGTTTGGATATTGGGTAAAAGCATAAAGTTGTGTCACACTTTCAGCCAACTTATTAACACAACTAAATTTAAGTATTTCTAACTAAAAATCAATTTTGGTCAAACATATGATCTGGTAAGATTCATTCTAGCTAAGTTAGATACTTCCACAACTATTTCAACTAAAATTGTTGGCTAAAAAATATGGAGCACCACTTTGAGTCCAATTACCAAAAAAATAAAATTATTTGAAAAAATTGAAGTTTCAATAACTCCTACTAATGTAAATAACATTTTTTAAAAAATATAAAAATACACTTTTGTAGATCCATAAGTGTAGTTTTCAAATATATATTTATTTTAATAGTTAATTATTATATATATTTTATTTTTTATTTTTACTAAAAGTAGGTTATCAACACAAAATATTAGGTTGATTACCATGCCAAGGAAAAATACTAAAACTTATTAAAAAATTCAAAAATATGATGCACTAAGATAAAGAATCTATTTTCAGAATGGTATATTTTCTTTTCATTTTAGATAAATATTTAATATGAAAGTTGACGTCAGTAGGAAGCAACTACTATTTTTCAATTCACACACATTTTAATATTTTTTAAAAAATACATATTTATCAAAATTGGAAAAAATATATCCATGCACTAAAATTTCAAGTTATAAATACACACAAAAAATTTGAAAGAAAGAAAAAAATTACTATAAAAAGTTTGATGTTTCATGCAACTTCATTTTTCAGCATTTTACCAGCAACTAAATTATAGTGTTAATTTATTAAAAACTAGTTTAAAGTAATTTTTTAATTTTTTTTTTAAATACAAACATAAAGTATACTAAAAAATACATATTTTACTACTTTACATCATTTCAAAATTCAAAACATATATGCCACTTTTTAGTGATTCAAGTTTAAAAGTTGGATCAGTGTTGGTTGTTTCCTTTATAAAGTGTGACACAACTTTGCGCTTTTACCCTATTATAATATCACATATGCACCTTTGGCTTCCACATCTTAGTCGTGTATTTTCTTTCTACTGTTCTAGTAAATATATTCTCTTGTTTGGAGCATATATATTAGTTTTTTTATTTAAGGTTTTTAAATAATTTATATTTGATTTTAATTTTAATTTTTTATAATTTATTTCATAATGGTTATAATAATTTTTATTTTTTTAATAAATTAATAATAGATGTTAAATATATTTATTAAATATCTTACATGCAAACTATTATATTTTCAAGCAAGCTGAACCAACTTCCTTTTTATAATGAATCATTCATAACAACAAAAGAGTAATTTTTTAACAGACCCATGTATAGAGAATAATAGTTCAATTATCTTCAAATAAAGAAACACAACAAATCTATTTAGAAAAATAACTCTTTCTCTGAGCATTTTAAAATGCTATTATACCAAACTGAAAAATTCATAGACTTATCAAAACACAAGCAAACATAAATCAAGAAACATCCACAAGATAACAACAGACATAGTAAGTACACATATTCAGTAACACTGTATGCACAAAAATATACAACAACATTATATTTTCAAACAAAAGGGCTTCACAAAAGTCTTGATTCAAATGATGGTCAAAGAGGCCACTTTTGAGGAATTTTAGACTGGCCTTCAGCTTGGACATTATTACCATTGCATTAAATCAGGCTACCAAACACGGCAAGGCCTAACATTCATAGCTATTTCTAGAGTGTGTCAACTTGCAAGCCTATGCATCAAACCAGCCTTCACATTTGAATGATATGCACGTATGCAACAAACCCCATGTGTAGCTCGTCGAAATCTAGAGGAAGAACACTTATTGGTATTATCAAATTCAAACTCCTAAACAAACACTAATACCAAAAACACCTATAGGTTAGTTACTTCTATTTTATCAACTACATTGAATAAAGCACAAAATTCAAAATTTTGGAATTCGGTTTTGATGGTATAGTTGACGTAAGTAACATAAATTGTTGTATGTATCAGGTATTATCTATCTTAGCAATTATGTTTCATATATATGAAACAAATATATTGATGTGGTATGGCCATTCCTGTCTTTGAAATTTGAATCATTATATGGGATCACCTTATATGCTTATTAATTTCATCTATGTATGGTCATCTTAATCTACTAATGGATGTAACTGAATAATGTTTGGTAAGAAAAAAGATTATTTCCTATTATTTCTATTCCTTTCTTGATGGGCTAAGTTTATATACCAACATGTAACAAGTAACAGTGTATATCAATATGGGCTAAGTTTATATACACTTTGGAATAATGTATGATTTTATTATTTTG
>VDFB02132782.1:0-13844 GCA_007258455.2 Sequoia sempervirens | reverse complement strand
ACATATGCATATGCCTCATAGCCAAAAACATGAATATGTCTCAGAGAGGGCTTCTTACCAGACCATGCTTCCAAAGGTGTTTTATCAACAAGAGCAGAATTCAGAGAACGGTTTATCAAGTAACATATTGTAGCAACTGCCTCAGCCTAGAACTTCTCCTCTAAGCCAGCACTGCTCAACATACTTCGTGCTCTTCCCATCACTATCCTATTGAACCTTTTTGCAACTCCATTTTGTTGTGGAGTATAAGGTGTAGTTTTATGTCTTTTAATCCCATGATCTTTACAGTACCTCTTGAAATCATCAAAAAAAAATTCACTACCATTATCAGTCCTTAAACATTTTATTTTTCTTCCAGTCTGATTTTCTACAAGGTTCTTAAATTCCTTAAACCAACTGGACACTTCTGATTTACTTTTCAAAAAATAAACAAATGTTCTTCTCGAATAATCATCAATGAATGATACATAGTACCTTGACTTAGATAAAGAAGGAACATTCACTAGACCAAAAACATCAGAATGAATATAATCAAGCAAACTAGAAGATTTGTGAGGACTAGAATAAAAAGAAACACGGTGTTGTTTTCCATATATATAATGTTCACAAAACTTGAATTCGAGGTTACAATCATCAAGCCCCTCAACCAGGTTTTTATTCTTCAAGTTTTTTAAACCTTTCTTACCAATGTGGCCTAGCCTATGATGCCAGAGCATAGTCTTTTCTGCTAGAAGTTTAACTTCCATAGAGTTTACACTATCAGGAACTTTTTCCTCTTTTCCTCCATGAGTAGCTTTATATGACTTTGCAGAGACACTATTGCATTGAACAACATGTGCATCAAGCTTATACAAGGTTCCAATCTGAGCACCCCTTGCTAGAACCATAGAGTCTCTAGTCATCTTGCAGCCATTTCTAGAGAATGTGACTTGCACTCCAATATCATTCAACATACTAACAGAAAGTAAATTTTGAGCCAGACCTGGTATATGCATTACATCATTGATTCCCTTCACTCTTCCATCAGGGAATTGAATTCTGACTATTCCACGACCAACTATTTCCAAAGATGAATCACTTGCCAAATACACGTTTCCACCATCGTATTTTTCATACTTCATGAACCAGTCTCTATGAGATGTCAGATGCTTCAGAATCAATCAACCAGACATCATATGATGCCTATGTAGCCAAGGCTACAATGAAGGCGTCTGTATCACTTTGAGAAGAAGATTGTCGAAAGAATACTTCTTCTTCTTCTTCTCCTCTTTACAATTCTTTCAGACATGACTAGGTTGCCCACAATTCTAGCACTTCACCTTGGACTTCTTGCCAGGAGACTTTGATCTCCTCTCTGATTTGGATTTAGACTTCTTGTCCTTCTTATTGCCTTTTTCTTTTGATCTGCCTCTAACAACAAGAGCTTCCTTCGCCATCTCAGAAGATTTCCTTCTCATCTCTCCTTATAACAAAGAAGCAACAACATCGTCCATCTTAAAAGTAGATGTTGTACTCCCAATAGCTATCACCAGGTGATCCCAAGAATCTGGCAAAGGACATAATAACAATATACAATGATCCTCTTCATCAATATTCATGCCCACAAATGTTAATTGTACAATCAACATGTTGAATGTGTTCAAATGATCAGCAATAGATCCTCCTTCCTGCATTCTCAAGGAGTACAGTTTCTTCCTCAAGAACAATTTATTCACCAAGGACTTGCCCTGATAAATAGCTACTAGTCTTTTCCACAAGGAAGATGCAGTCTTTTCTTCATGAACATTCAGAAGAACATAGTCTGCTAAATAGAGCCTTATCAACCCCTTATATTTTCTATCTACAAGGTCCCAATCTTCTTGCTTCATTCCTGTAGGCTTCGTTCCAGATACAACAATCCAAAGATCACAATCAACCAACAAATCTTCCATTTTAAGTTTCCACAACTCAAAATTGTTGCCATTGAATTTCACAATTTCAATTTTTCCTGACGTGCTTGTCATCTTATCCTGTAATTTGAATTACCAAAATTATACAAGACTCCCACTTAACAAAAATTGACTCAAAAAACCTAACATACCCACAAGGATAACACAACTGACCAGGCTCTGATACCACTTGTAAGGAAAGCTAAGGTGTGGAAACAACTCTCCTAACGTCAAAACCTCAGGGAAGAATGCAGACACTTTTAAATTTTCAATTATAGTCCAATTAAGATACACTTGAAAGAATTAACCAAAATAGAGAATATAACACACATGAACACCAGATTTACATGGGAAAACCCTTATGAGAGAAAAACCCACCACACCAAGAGAGGTCACTTTGTATTATAGTAATGGAGATTACATACAAAGATCAGACTTATCTTTCTGATGTCAAATTATAGCAACAGATTCAATGATCAACCTCATACAGAGCATTCCAGTTACAATACTCTCAGTAATAGAATTCACACTGATCACACTTCAAAATATTCACCCAATTGTTCATCGAACATTTATCGAACATCCATCGAACTGAACATCATCTGCAATTCCAGAATATATTCATGTTGTCGCTGGTCTGTTGAACTTCCACATAGAACTACCTCAATAGACTAACTTCCAATGGTTCCCATTCGGCTTCTTTGATTTTTCATAGACTCACCACGTAGGATAGTCATCACTCAGTCAAAGGCTTTCAAAATGTATTCGCATGTGGGTGAGACACTAACTATGTCTCCCCGATGCCACAAAGCTAGATCATCATTATCACTAAGATTCCTGACCATCAACAAGACGTTACACCGAGTTCACAAGTCACATTGACCTCAGCATTCTCATCGGTGAGACAATCACTATTCGATGAGACATCATACCGATGTTCAAAGGTCACATAGATAAGAGTATTCCCATTGGCAAGACTATCATCCTTTGCCAAGAGATCATGCTGAACCTTCATGTTATTCTGAAATGTCCAACAGTCAACAAGACTTACCGCTATCACTGAGAGGTAATACCAAATGATCACACCTTTTGCTGAAGACTTCAGTCACTAGGAGTCTCACTGAAGAAACCCGTTAACAAACACTAATGTTGGCAGGACTTATCGCTTTCGCCAAGAGGTTACAATGAAGATGCCATCCAGTCAACGAAACCACATCCATCGGTGAGATAATCAACTATCGCTAATACTTCATACCGAGGCCTTTGTGCTACTCTGATACTCTGAGTGTATACTATCGGTGAGACATACCAACTATCGCCAAGAGTTCTTATCGAAGTCACATGTTACATCGATGACCTAGTCGCCATGAGTCTCCCTGACATCCACCAAACACCAACCCATTGGCCAAAGATCTCCACTCGATAGAGGGTTACAACGAATGCCACAAGTCACAGTGACAACACCAGTTGGCAAGACAAAAGCATTGTCTCGGTGACCTATACAAACCACAAGGTTACTAAACTGCCAGTCGGCCAGAAAAAAGGAATGTCACACCAATTTTTCTCTTTCAGAGGTTTCAGCCTATGGGATTGAGGCACATTATTCCAACAACTCAACTATCCTTCCATTCAATAAAAGGTGATACTATCGATTGCAAGGTGCTAGGTATGTATTAATCAAGGATGTACTATTCAAGAGAAATTATGATGGTGTGTTTCTCTGATGCCTCAACATCCTATAAGCGAAAATGGTTCTCAATGAATTTCATCACAGTCTTGAGGGTGGACACCTTTCCACCAAAAATACCACTTTGAAGATAATGCAGATGGGATATTACTGGCCCTGTATGTTTGTCGAATCACATCACCTAGTTCAAAAATGTACACAGTGTCAATATTTTGTTGGCAAAAGAAAAAATGTTGCTTTACCCTTTAGCTTGATTGTAATTGAAGAACCCTTTGCACAATGGGGTTTGGATTTTAGTGGCATGATAAATCCTATTTCTAGAACTGGACATAAGTGGATCCTTATGATGACTAATTATTTTGCAAGATGGACGGAGGCCTCAGCCCTAAAGAATGCAATAGAAGGGGAAATTGTTAATTTCCTTGAAGAAATAGTGGCTAGATTTGGCCCACCCAAAACCATCATATCTGATAATGCTCAAGCTTTTTTTGGAACAAGGATGTCATATTTTTTTATCAGACATGGTATTTTCCTTAAAAATTCATCAAATTATTACCCACAAGGGAATGAGTTAGCAGAGTCCACCAACAAAAACCTAGTTAGGTTAATCACACGCATTGGGTCAAAATGACAAAGAGAATGGCACAAGAATTTGTAGGTTGCTTTGTGGGTAGACCAAATTACCCCCAAGTAGATTCTAAATACTTCCACTTATGAGTTGGTATACATATAAGAGGTAGTGACACCCATCACCATAGAAATTCCTTCTTTACAGCTACTCAAAGCCTTGGAGGTTGAAGAAAATGGTGGAATGGAAGTACGACTAGCAAAAATCCTCAAACTGGATGAAGATAGAGAAAAGGCCCATGGAGCCATGATCAATCACCAACAGATAGTCAAGAGATGGTTTGAAAAAAATACTTCTCTAGCCTAGAATTCAAAGAAGGGAGCCTAGTGCTAAAGTATGATGAGGGTACTCTAAAACCAGGCAACACCAAAAATTTGAAGCACTGTGGAAAGGACCTTTCCAAATTAGCACATGCAATGAAAATAATGTGTACAAGCTTGAACATGTGGAAGGCGACACTTTAGGTATAGTGGTTAATGGTATATATCTAAAAAAATTCCATTAAAGTGCACAATTCTCTGAAATTTTTTAGCAATTATGTACCATATGTAAAAAATTTGTATATATTTCAATTTTTTTTAAATAACGCAACTAAAAGAATAACACTAAAGAAAAAAAGCTTGTATTTTATTGTATTGTATTATATCTATAAATATTCTACAACTAAAATAATAACACTAAAGAAACAAAAGCTTGTATTGTATTATATCTATAAATATTTTACATATAATGCAAGCTCGATGCTCAGTTTTAAATATAAGGCTCTCTCGAGCAAACCCAAAAGGAGTTATTAAGTCAAAAGATCAAAAGGGGAGGCAACGTGCAAAAATAGATAGAAAATGCCTCCAGTCGTCATCTAGGAAGCCAAAAAAGCTCATTATCTTCTTCTTTTTCTTCCTTTTCTTTTCAAGTTGTATATCAGGTTGCAAAAGGAGGGGTTGAAAACATGACAAACACAAACCCTACAACGAAGGCTCTATCCCTACTCATTGCAATTCTGCACCAAGAAGTTGAAATGCTTCCTCCAAGGCAGCCTTGAAACCTGCTCCACACCATGCTTCCACAACAGAAAAGTGGACATTGGCTGAGAGGAGTAGCGGTGCATCTCAACATCCATAGTGCGGAAATTAGAAAGAAAGGGTAACTAGGGTACATCTACAATGAATTCCACATGCCAGCGAAGGTCCATAGCCCTCAGGATACCAACACCGAGGATGGCCACTTGCACTATCTCTCCAAGCCCCTCCATCAGTGAAGTATTGAACATCTCATGAAACAGTTCAATTCTCATGGGTTTGGACACATTCAGGTCCAACAGTGAGGCCACGAATCGAGAAAGCACAGTGTACTTGCTTTGAAGCTGGTTCTCATTGGTGATAAATTTTTCACTGACCAACCTCTTGAACGTAGTCATCTTAGGAGGGTCACATTTCCTCACCAAGCTGGATCCAGTCATCAGTAATTTCTCCCGTGAAGTTGTATTTTGGTCTCTTGGGAAGAAGCCTAATGGGAGTGCCTAACCTAACATACATTTTGATAAAGCAGTGAATTATGGTGGAATGAAAACAAGCGAAAGGCTAGCTAAGTTAAAGAGAAAATATGTTCGAATGAATGTTGTAAAAGGTGGTATAGATATATAGAAAAGGTGAACCAACAAACTCAACCAATGGAAAGTCTATTTTTGGCCAAACGATAAGGAAAATTTTTAAGGCAGAATGGAGTAAGATAGATAAATCATATGGAGAATCAGATAGAATGTTCAGAGAAATAAATTTGGGTATTGGAATTACATGCTCTCATACACTGATTTTTGACATGTGTCTTTCGCCATCATCAATGCAAACCAACTTACTAAAGAGAAAAGACATGGGTTAACGTGCTAAAAATTCAGACGAATTAATGGTCATGTCTTATTAGGGTGTACCTTGCATCACTTCCACATGTTCCATATAGCAAAGGCACGTGCTTCAATGCAAGAAATTTATTTGTAAAAGAGGCGACAATGAGAATGTACTAATTCCATCCTCGCGGCTTCTTCGACATTCCTGAGGGATACGGATCTCATGTTCATACATATCTCCCCAATGGCATCATTTAATGAATCAACCATAGTAGCATAGTCTTACCTACATGAACAAGAAGAGAATTAATTGCACTCAAAAGTGGGTTTTCCTTTTCAAGCAAAAGGAAAATGACCATTTTTTTTGTTAAAAGAATTATTTGCAACTTTTGATAACAGTCATGGAAAAACCTTCAACCTCTAGAAGACAAGCCGTAGCTTTGGGTCAATGACCTAGATATGCCAATTTTTTTGGGTGGAAGTCATTCACCAACGTCTCAGCTATGGAGGAGAAATCTTTTGAATTATGCAAAAAGGTGCTAGTGGATAAGCCAGTGAAAAGAAAGGCAGTGCAAGATATCGTCGACAAGGTTTTTGACCCCAAGTTGTCGGTTAACCCCAAAAGTCTCAAAGAAGGTGCCTTTTAGAGAAAGGAAAAGTATGGGTTAGCTGAGGGTTTTATGTTTTGGTTGTAGGATTGTGGTTTTTCCACACTTCATGTTTCCCATTGTGCATCCATGCTCAGAGTTAGTCAATGCTTGTGCTAAAAGATTCGACGGGGAAACAAGGGTCATTCAGAATGACAGGATTAGGGTTACTATTTATGCTCATGCTATACAAGATATGTTATGCATCCCTATGGCCTAGGATGAAAATCTCTTTGATGAAGAAAGGATGGATATATTTAGGGAAGAAAAGGCCAAAGGAACATTTTTTTATGAAGAAGAAACTAGGGAATAGCCAGACCGAGGTCATATTTCTTTCCCTCTTTCATACGACAAATTCAAGAGGGACACACATTCAATGTTTTCAATGCTAGCCTGGGTTTTTGGTCCTAATAATGATGAACATGTTCTTCCTTTTAAATTTAGCTTAGCCTATGTGCTAAAGAGAGAAAAGAACCAAAAACATTATGATTTTTTTTAGATAATAGCTAGAAACATGTTGCTCCAGTTGAAGAATTACATAACTGATTCCAAACTCAAGTATGCTTCTTTCTTGGCTCATCTAGTTTTACATCAGAATCATGAATGGCTGGGGAGAAATGTACCAGTGTCTAGGCTAGATGAAAGGGGTTGTCTCTAGCCAATTTTTGTGTGGACCCATATACTTTCTAGAATAGGGGGATATTATTGGTTTGCAAATTATTTGAGGCTGGTACTTCAAGAATTGTTGCCTCACCCTATTGGTCATTTCTAACCTGAAGTCCTACAATGGATGAAGATCTCGCCAAACTCTGTGGATTATTTCATAGGCATGGACTTCAAATTTATCAGTTTCCATGGCTTTCCCAATGAGTCTTTTTGACTCCCTATATTTGTGGCACATAGAGTCTTCACATTGGAGGCATGCCACCAAGTGACTATTGTTGATAGGTTCTATGGTGTAGGAAGAAACAAAATGAAGTTATATTCACTTCCCCTCAATATTGCTAACAGTTGAGTATCGCTAACAAAGTGATTTTGTGAAGAGGAGCTCAGGGATCTATTAGCGGCCTTAGGTCTAGTTCTCATTTGTGACAAGTGAGACTACAACCCATGAGGATGTTGGCATATGGCTTTGAGAGATCACTTTTGGCTACTTGTGTTGTCATTGATGGCAACTGGAGTGAGGTGTATGGTCCACAATGTTAGCATTACTCCTACCGGAAAGAAAAGTAAGATTCAGTTATCTACCAGTAGAAAGAATGAAAAGTAGTGCATCTGATTGGTAACCTGATCTGATCACTTCACTGGATCATTATTTTGTGGTGTGGATCTCCAGGGAATCCTTCCTAGCATGTGTACTATCGTACTAGTGAGTTTGTGTGGTGTTGGATTAGTCATAATTCAAGATAAGAGGTTCGGTAGTATGGCTCATGGTTTATTCTCTTATTTTGGCTGACATGTTTCATATGGTGTATCGTGGATATATGTGGATTATGTATTTAGTTATTTCTTATGTTTTGAACATTATTTTGGGTCCCTACTAAAGTCTAGTCAACTTGTGTGGGTACGCATCAACTCTAATTAATGAATTGAGCCAACATAAGCAAGAATATTATATTTTGTTGTGAAGCCGACATACAATGAATTCCTGATTAGCGGGTATATGAAGGAGATTAAAAAATCATCTTGAAGAAGTGAGAGAAGTAGTGAAGGAATTGTAGAGATAGAATTTTATGTGTATCAAGGAGAGAGAGTGAAAAAATGATAGATTAGATATTTAAGGGTAGAAAAAAAATTGTATGTAGAGTAGAGCAGAGCAAAGCAGAGCAGAGAAGAAGTGTGAATTGTTGTAAAGATCCAGAGTCTGATTGTAAGTTTCATTGAAACTAAATCTAGGCATTTGTAGATGTTGTACTCTTAGTTCAATTTTTTTTGTAATCTCAATTATACTTTGTAAGGCAGTGAGCCTTTCTCTCTTGAGCAATGAGCTCTAGGCAGTGCACCTAAATGCAAGTGAATTCCCCTCTTTTATTGTACTTTTAACAGAGTATACATTGTGGATTAATCTCCAACATGGTTTTTCCCCTAATAGGGTTTCCACATAAAAATTTCTGGTTTTATGGTGTTCTTTAATGTGATTGCATGCTTCCATTTGTTTATGTGTTGTGGATGTTGTTTTAAGTTCAATTATTGTTATTGATAGCTTTAGATCTGATTTGAAAAGTAAAATATCATGGAACACTGATTCACCCCCTTCTCAGTGTTCCTAGTCTCCAATAGAGGAATCTATAGTGTAAGACATAAGAAGCGAGAATACTTTGAGAGAAGGAAGAATCTGACTCGGGAAAGCACTAAGGTGTACAATGAATTGAAACACATTCCTTTCAAGTGACCAGAATGGTTGAGTTTCTACACACCAAAGGTACCGTATGGTAGGAACCTTCTGATGAGGAAACCTATCAATACACAACTAAAGATGAAGGGATGGTGCGACAGAAAGGAGGAAAACTTATAGAGATTATAACAGGAGTTGTGTTGCCTCAACCTTCCTATTTGAAAATTCCAACTGGATGAAGAGTTCGAAGAAATTTCTGATAAGGAGGAAGAATATAATAACAACAATCCAAAAACTAGCCATGAAGTCGATGAGGAGGAAGCTCCACATCGGGCTTCCTGACCTCAGGAATTTGACAATTAGAGGAATTTGAAACAAAGGGATTCACGAGCTCCATCCTCCTCGAGTGCCCAACGTAAAGGAAAAGAGAGCCCGACGGTCTCCAAGATTGTCATCTATTGTGATCAGCGAAGGCCAAGTGTCAGAGGGCTCAATGGCCAAGATATTGGGACATATTAGTTCTGGTCATGAGAAAAGAAGGAAGGTCCAAGATCTAGGTGTATCTGAAATACCGGCCCAAGGAGAAGAAGAAGTGGAGTTGGCCCTACAAGATGTGTCAACTACTACAGTCTAGGTAAGTTTCGCTTCCTCTCTTCTTCTCGTTTCTACATCCTTAATTTCCCCTTTTCCTCCTCCCATGGAAAGGAATTCTCCATCCTTGGGCCTTGACCTGTTAATTTTGAATACACCCCCTCTTGTTTGTAGTGAACCCCCCAAAATTACCTCGTAGCTTGAATAAGTGACATTTTCCTTAGCTGTTGTTGATTCTTTGATCACCCTATGACGGGACCCTCCAAAAAGAGTTGAAACATCTGTGCTAACTCCCACACCTGGCCCATCATATTTTGAACAAACACCTTTCCCCTCTCAAAACCATTTCTTTTTTCAACCCTACTAGCAAATCCCCCGCTCAGTCTTAGCTTGGTGTGCCACCCTATTCCATGATATCACTCTCATTCGCTTCGCTACATGCTCATACATCTGAGGTCTCCCCTTCTTTTACCTTTTTTGGTTTTCCTCTCGGTACCCCTATTACAACATAGAATGTCAATGTTCCTCAAAACCTCCAAGATCAATTCAATGCGACCAAGTTGGCCCAACGAAATGCTAAATAGAGGCATCTTTTGAAGGATGTTGAGTTGCTAGCTACGAAGAAAATCGAGGCTTGCTACAATGAGCAGTGAAATTCTCTCTTGATTAGCTCTATGACACCGCTTGCAACAAAGCCATAAGGGTAGATGTAGATGGGAGATTACGACATCTAGACAACAGGTCTAAATCTAAATGAAAATCATCTGCACGACAAGGTAGTCTTGGCTAAGACCACCCAGTAGGTAGTGTATGGAGACTATGAAAAGCTAGGTGAGATATTGAAGAAACATGAAGAAAATTTGGTTAATGTGAGGGAAATAGTGGGTAGATTGTAGACAAAAATTAAGGCCAAAGATGTTGAGTTGGCCCACATAATGCAACTTCAAGATAAGCAAGGGGAAACCTCAAGATTGCTCAAAGAAGTATAGAGCCAACAAGTTCAGCCTCAGGCCAAAATCGAAAGACTAAAAGTTGAACTCGTTGTCCAATGTCAGACCAACATGGAGTACATAAGTGCTCATGAAAACCTATAGAAAGAGCTAGATAGTGGCTGATCTCAAGCTTCCAACAGTGTCAGGAAAGCATAGGCAGAGGTAGAAAAATTGAAGCTAGAAAAACAAGATGTGTCTGCTTTGCAGGCCCGCAACCTAGAGATAAGAAGAATAAGATATGAACTGGAAAATTCTCTCAAAGAGAGAGTTCGAGTAGAGGAGAATGTGAGAAACAAAGAGGTTTAGCTTAGTTAGGAGCTAGTTGTTGCATAGAAAGTTGGGTCACTCCCACTATTAAAAAGGTTGGTATCTTCACACTGGGAGCGGATTGTAGCTGCAATTCCTGTTCTCTTGCCTGTTTTGCAACTCCTGAGGGATGTACATGAAATAAAAGGAAAGATTGGTTCAATGGCTGATCATATTTTGTAGACATATGACTCTAGACTAGCGAAGTCATAGATTTTCATTTCTAGGCTTTGTGTAGCTTCTAACTGTTATTGTTTTATAGCTTCGGGAGCTATTTTCCCTTATGCCAAGGCTGGTTGGCCTTCATGTTGCAATTAATATTTTATATTTCTCACCTTCTAATGGATTTGACCTAGATGAGAAGTCACCTAGTTTTGTATATATACAAGGTGGTGATCATTCATTTAATCATCAAGTTCATTCATTTCATTCACACCTTATTTTCAGCAAACATTCGCATCCTATTAGTAGTAGTTATTTGCATATTTCTAGTAGCTAGTGTTCGCCAGCAAGTGTTCATCATCCTTAACAGTTCAAGTAGACTTGGCAACAATTTGATCTCAAGGACAATCACATTTATCTGTATCTTTGCATCAAGGAGAGGTGTTATTATTCATTGTATCAAGTTTGGCCTTGTGTTGGGCCTATGTTATAAGCAGATTTTTGCTCTTATTTCTTCTATTATATAAGAGAGATATTTTTGTTGGGTTTTTCTCCCTCGAGGAGGGTTTTCCCAGGGTAAATGGTTGTGTTCATTAGTCTATTGTGTTGTGTTCTCTGCTTATTTCATTTCTGATCCTAAAACTTAAATGGTATCAGAGCGGGTCTAAGAAAAGATCTAATCAAATTTATTTAAGAAGTCAAGTCAACTTTTCATCTAGGGCAGATCTTGAAGGCAAAGTATTGCAGATCTAAGGTTGCAATTTATTTAGACCTAAGGGAAAATCTTTGAAGGTGAATTTGTGTGGAAACAGAAGATGGTGAGCGATGTCAAGGTAGAAGATAGGCTTGATGGAGCTTCAAACTTCAACTCTTGTACCACTAGAAACCTAGGGTACTCATTGCATTAGAGGAGAATGATCTTCTTGATTTCATGGAAAGTGATATGCCCAAGCCTTCCAATGATACTGAGAAAATCCAGTGGAAGAAAAATGGCATGAAGGCTAGAAAGATCATGATAGAGTCTATGATGAATCACCTAGTACCAATCATCTCCAAGTTGAAGACAGCTAAAGAAACATTTGATACTCTAAAAGGATTGTATGAGATCAACAACACCAACAGAGCCCTTGGTTTGAGACAACAGCTTCACCATGTAAAAATGGATAAAGAAGATTCAGTCATCTCATTCTTTATGAAGATTGTTGATTTGAGAGATCAATTGAGCACTATTGGGGATATAATTACAGACAGAGATCTTGTTATGTTGGCACTAAATGATCTTCCTCAATATTGGGAACCCTTTATTCAAAGCATCAATGGAAGATCTAAGTTTCCCAAGTTTGATAATCTTTGAACTGATTGTATTCAAGAAGAGTCTAGGTTGGCAGCAAGAGAAATTGGGAGAAATTATCATGATGTAGAAAATCAAGTTCTTGCTACACATACTTCTAGATAAAGAGGCAAAGGAAGAAAGAGGAATAGAGACAAAGAACCAAATTCTTCCCCAGAACCAAAGAAGAAGAAGGATCTCTTTCACATTCAATGTTTCAAGTGTGACAAGTATGGTCACTTTGCTCAAGATTGTAAATTAAGGTCTACTCAACATGTTTCTACCATAGAAATTGACACAGTGACATCTCAGAAGGAGCCAAGTTCTAAAGTCAATTCAGAAGGTTTCTTATTCTAAAGCCAATTAGTTTCTTCGAAGAGGAGGAAATAACATTATGAGGGAGTCTGACAAACCAACAGAGGAAACCTTGGACGAGGAGGTCAGGAGGTTGATGCCAAGAGGGAGTCACATCATCATGAAGACCTGTTGTAATGCATATTTATTCGAGATGGAAAAATATGAGGTCAAATCCCTTGTAGTGTATATTTCTCTGGGATGGAGAAATATGAGGTGAAAGCCCTTGTAGTGTATATTTCTCTGAGATGGAGAAATATGAGGTGAAAGCCCTTGTAGTGTATATTTCTCTGAGATAGAGAAATATGAGGTGAAAGCCCTTGTAGTGTATATTTCTCTAAGATGGAGAAATATGAGGTGTGAGCCCTTATCCATCTCTGAGACAGAGATGAGACATCATGTTGAGAGACTCCATGATGACATCATGTTGAGAGAGTCTGTGATGAAATCTTGTACATCTCTAAGACTGAGATGTGGGTGTAGCCATTATGAGTGTCATGTTGAGAGACTCCATGATGAGGATATCTAGAAAATACCTCCCTAGCTAAGAGGGAGTTTTAGTGTTTTATAGCTTCAGGAGCTATTCTCCCTTACTTCAAGGTTGGTCAACCTTCATGTTGCAATTAATATTTTATATTTCTCAGCTTCTAAGGGAGCCAACCTAGATGAGAAGTCACCTATTTTTGTATATATACAAGGTGGTGATCATTCATTTAATCATCAAGTTCATTCCTTTCATTCACACCTTATTTTCAGTAGACATCTACATCCTATTAGCAACAGTTATTTGCATATTTCTAGCACCAAGTTTTTGCTAGCAAGTGTTCATCATTCTTAATAATTCAAGTAGACTTAGTAGCAAATCATTTAGTAGCAGCAGGTCGATCTCAAGGACAATCACATTTATTTGTATCTTTGCATCAAGGAGAGGTACTATTATTCATCGTATCAAGTTTGGCCTTGTGTTGGTCCTATGTTGTAAGCAGATTTATTTGTAAGTAGATTTCTACTCTTATTTCTTCTATTATATAAGAGATATATTTT
>VDFB02132781.1:0-18446 GCA_007258455.2 Sequoia sempervirens | reverse complement strand
AGTCATCTATTTTCCATTTTCTTGAGGCATATTTGCTATTTCAATGATGCGCAGTTATTTTCCTGAGTTGTGATACTTTGGGCGGTGTTCCAATTAGTTTCATTTAATATCATTAATTTGCAACAAAAGATGTATATCTTGAAATTGGAAGATTTGAATGAGCTAACATTGTAACACTATGAAATATGCCCCCTAAATTTTTCCCAAGATTTTTGCAACACAAACCAGCACTACGCCAATGGTTAGCGTTAGCTTCCAAAAGATAATCGAACTAAATGTAACCTTCGCCAAGAATGTTCACCAAGATCCTTTGAAAGGCAAGGTGATAGCATATGGTGAAGGGGTCGTTAGCAACAACTAAATTCAATAACAAGCTGGAAATGACATGTAGGCGGTGATCCGACCATGAGAAATCCATGCTACCACTTGTTCAGTGGGGGAAATGATAATTACAATGAAATCCAATTCATCTGCTATTAGAAGGCATCCACTCAACCGTGGGAATTCGCCACTTTTCAGTGGGTGAAATATGAGAGTTACAATGATTAATTTCTCCACACTAGCGGTAAACCATCCAGGGGTTACAATGTGTGAATTTAAAACACTAAGTAAATGCAGAAATAGAATGGACCGGAATGGTACTACTGTTTACGGTCTTACAACATAAATAACCAGCAAATTACAAGTGTTAATTGCTGTATAATCAATGCACATTGAAGAAAGAAGATCTCTCACACTTCCAATCTATTCAATTACTGAAATCTAAACCCAAAACTGGACCAATGATAATCTGATATGAAATCAGCAAACTAAAATTATATTCAGCAACTATACCAGCACAAAAAATGTTCATAACATCATCAAAACTCCTCCAAAAGACCAGAAACAAAATGCAAATGCATCTGAGGAGGAAAGCGCCCAACTCCCAACCAAGAAACTACATCCAAAGTTCACAAATTAATTATGCACGAGTTCCAAAGCACTTCCCAGCATGGTACGGCCCTAGAAATGGTACGGCCTCTCTAGTAAATTCAGCACTTCAAGATAAAATCTGATTCTTTGCAAAAAGGGTCACCCTTAGCATAGGAATCAAAGTAGACAATACCCATAACAAGTTAAATTCATACAAAAAGCTGTATCTGAAAATATCCTTCAACCATGACACAACCAGGCAACACAAAAAACTGGAAAATTCATCAAAAACTCAACAAAAATGCTTAATATGCACATTTGAATGAAGCACACTCCCAATTGACTATCTAGGGAACCATAGCTTCAGGCCCGAAGAATGGTGTAAAATTGCTAAGCTTCCCCTTCGCTAGGTTTTGAGTTCAATCCAACAACATTTCGATATCATAAACAATAGATGCCAAAATGAAGAACCAAAGGCTCCTTTTATAGATTTTGCAGTGACTGCTAAATTTCCATCCTTTTCCTCCAAAGGATGCCCAAGCAAATAATAAATATTTTAATTTTCAAAATCCTCTTCTCCCTTCTCATTTTGGCGTCCAAACGCTAAGGAGACATTAAAATATTTTAAAATATATTTATTACTCCTTAAATGAGGTGTCCAAATCCCAAGAGAAATAATAAACTTAGAAATATTAAATATTTTCACCTCGTGGCGTCCACCCTCAATGGCCCCGTTTTAAAACAACTTTAAATCTTTATGCTAGGCCAAGGGGTCAAAATCACAATATAATAATTCAATGATTTAATTAAATCATTTATTCAAAATGCACCTCAAAAAGCCAAATCCAAAAATACTCAACTGCCCTACCTGAAGTAGAAAGCTTGTTGAATTGCTCCCAACCTGAGAACTGCCAAAAATAGAACTCACTAAAAATAGTAAATTTTGAAAAGTTGTTCAACTCACTTTGCATGCTATATCATTGTGAAGCTCCCTGAAAACCCAAAAAGAATTCGCAATCCAAATCTTAAAACTCCAATGTGTTGGCTAAAAATAGCAAGTTCCGGAAAAGGTTGTCCAATGGAGAGGCATGTCACACCATTCCGAAGCTCTCCAAAAACCCAAAAAACTCCATCAGACATGCATCAGAAACTCATACATGCAAACCTTCAAAAATGTTTCAGAACCCCAATAAAATAGGAAACCTTAATTTTACCTCTAACGAGCCTACAGGCTTCCGAAAATAGACTATCAGTCACAGAAGAGCGTTTGACTAAGATGGGGACATTACAGTCCACCTTTCCCAAAATTGCTTGTCCTCAAGCAATTCTAATGCCATCCCAAAAACACCATGCTAAACCAAACTGAAATCGAATATGATCCCAGGGTCCCAAATCATCCTCGGAGATCGATAGCACCAGTTGATGTAAGCACTGCACTGCTGGATGCCAACACAAGCGACCACCAGATTAAAACTAAACTGAAACACCCTAGGAATAAATTACAAAAGGCCAACATTGGCTTCATCATCTTCAACTATTGAATAGAAAACCCAAGTGATACCAGGATTCCAAATCATCCTCAGGAACACTGTTCCTCTAATCCATTGTGCTACTTATTGTGACCTTTTCACACATCGCCCCATTGCAAATGGGGACCCCCTAATTTTTGCTTTGTTCTCTTTTTTGGCTTTGGCTTTTCCTGCTCTCTCTCTCTATTGTCTGTCTCTCCAAGGATGTGCCCGTCTTTGAGTTCAAACTTAAGACTTTGGTTGAGTCTGAGAATTGGGGTTTTGGATTTTCCAGCAGGTTTAAAGTCAAATGGAGTGAATGAATTGAAATCTGAACTTGGCACTGCAGTCAGTAAGCTTCCAGCAGGACACGTCAAACTACTTGTCTGCAAAATTTGAGCCAGAACTGACAACTTTCTATTTTTAGCTAGTATCACCTTCAGGAGCTGATTTTAGGGTTTACATACGAAGTTTTTCAATGCATGTCTGAAGAATATTTTTGGGTTTTCCGAGACCTACGCGATGGTATAACATGCAAAATGAGATGATAACTTTCAGCAGTCTTCACTTCGGAGGCTATTTTTAGTGTTTGCATGTTGGAATTTTCAACACATGTCTGGATATTCTTTGTGGGTTTTTCGAAAGCTTTGCAGCGATGTAAAATTGTTGGCATTTAAATTCGCACCTCTGGAATGCGGATATGAAAACGGACAGCTATGCACAGATAAACTGCTCTTCAAATTAGGAGGGGAAGCTCCCTCTTGCTGATGGTGTTTGAAAGAAAGTAAACTAAAACTAAGTTGCCTATCTTTTTTATCAGCTTAGAGCACAAGGTTTTTTAAACACAAACGCCGCAGCTGAGATTTTCTGATATAAGAAGTTCAACTACGACTAACTTAAACTAAAGACGTTCCTAACAGGATGGGTTGGTAGCGAACACCTACACACTTGCTACCAAGCTGAAAGCAAGAATCATAAAAGTAGAACATAGATAACTGAAATCGAGATTTTGGACCAAGGGGGAGGCAAAGGCTCATGATTTTTATTACTCAAATCCTACGAAACAAAAGCTCACTTCTAACATGCCTTGAACAAGAGAATTGCAGCTAAGGAGCACAAACTTATTCTTAACACAATAAGCTTAGCGATCCACACTAACTCCTTGTTGGCTAAGAGGCTCAACAATTTGTATCACAACACAAATATAGACAATACTTGAGCAACAAATAGAAGGCACAATAGGCTCAGCGTTTTGTTCTCACTAGCACGGTTAAAAAAAACTAAATGAGCAAAGGCTCTTATTTATAGAGAAGCAGAGGAGTAGGGAACCCTAAAATCTCCTTGCTTTCACAATCTAGGGCTTGCTCAGTGTTGTGACATTTTTCACACATCGCCCCATTGCAAATGGGGACCCCCTAATTTTGACTTTGCTTTTCGTTCGTTTTGTCGTTGTCTCTCTTTTCTACTGTCTGTCTTTCCGGGATTGTGCCCGTCATTGAGTTTAAACTTGAAATTTTGGCCAAGTCCGAAAAATTAGGGTTTTTAATTTTCGGCCAATTTGAGTCGAGTGAGAATTAAATAAATTGAAAATTGAGACTAATAGCATTTGTTAGTATGCTTCGGCGAGTTTCCAACTGAGGGCCCCAAATTCGGTCGAGTACCCCACTATTTTTAGCAAGTGTGCAATTACAGGCAATCCTTCAGCATTTTTGAGATTCCGACAATCACACTGCGTCCAGAGCACATCAGGCTATTCACAGGTTAAATTTGAACTGAAACGGACAACTTGCTATTTTTAGCAGTTCTGCCTTCGGAGGCAATTTTCAGGGCTTAGAGGCGGAGTTTCTCAACGCATGTCTGGAGATTCTTTCTGGGTTTTCCAAGAGCTTCGCGACGATGTAACATGCAAATGGAACTGACCACTTTTCAGGAACTTACTATTTTTAGCCGGTGCTTGCATGTTGGAGATTTTTCTGGGTTTTTCTGGGTTTTTCGAGATTTTTCGGGCAGTATAACATGCAAAATCATCTGGCAGCTGGTCGGTCACTTTTCCGGCCGTTTTCTATTTTTAGCAGGTACCACTTGGGCAGCAACTCGGCACTTCAGAACTGCAAACTGACTAGCACGCAACTGAAACGAGGTCAAACGGAGCTCATCTGAGCAACATGCACGAAATTAGGGTTTCGAGCTTCAGCGCTAAAATGAGGAATCAGAGGTCAAAATGTGCAAAACTGAGGTATCCATCCTGATCAGCATCCTTCCGGGTGTCTGCTGGCAAAATTAGAAGGCAATCGGAGAACTTGCTATTTTTAGTAAGTGTTCCAGACGCAGGCTATAAGTAGAAAGTTGATCTCGGAGTCGGCATAGGCAGGTAAATTCACCAACAAGGAACATACTGTCCAAATTTTAGGTCAAACGGAGCTAAGGAAGCCTCAGAAACGAGCACTTACTATAAATAGTAAGTCACTTCAGAAACAGCTATAATTGGCAGGTCAGCATCGAATCTCAGCAGGTACAAGACAAACATGCGATGAAGAGTTTTCGGTGCAAATTTCAGGGCAAACAGAGTTGTAGGGAATGAAGAATCGGATGATTGCTATTTTTAGCAGGTCAATTAGGGTTCCCTAAAATCAAGGGCGGTACACAACAGTCAAGCAAAAGCAGTGTCCAGTCACGATCAATACACTTCAGGCATTTAGTATGCAAAATTTGAAGACATTTTGAGTAATTACTATTTTTAGTAAGTTGCTAAAAATAGCAGGTGCATGCAGATATCAGGCATCAGCAGCACAAGCACATCTCGAGGTTCAGAACAAAGCAATATCAGGATTTCTGGAGTCAAAAGTCAATCCAAAGCACAAAATCTGAAGAACTTTCTAAAAATAGCAAATTAGGGCAAGCACGATCAGGTTGCCCTAAATCAGGCAAAGAGCACAAAATTCACTGAAATTAATAAATTTTCAAGTCTAGCCAGTGAAGAACGCCTTTAAAAGCTGAAGATTTGTGGAAATTCTCTAAGCACTTGAAATTTGAAGCTCAAAGGCCCAAGTGCGCCTTGCTTTGCCTAGGAAACTTGGATGAAATTCTCTAAGTTTCAAAAAAATTAGAAGTAAGAGGTCCAAAATGCGCCCTTGGAGAGAAGATGAAAGTGGAAATTTTCTAAGTATTTGAAAATTAAGTGTTCACCCTCCTAAATGAGCCCACTTCAAAGGGAGAACTAGAAAACTCTCTAAGTCCCAAAATTGAACGTCCACCCTCTCATATGCGCCTATGATAAAATTAAAAGCTCTGAGTTCCAAATGCGCCCAGGCCAAAACTGAAAATTGCAAGTGTCAAATGCACCTGGATGCTTGACATGTGAAGTGCGCCTGAGGAGATTAAAAGTTAAAAAAAATTGACTAAGGCGTTTAACTTGAAGTTCCCTACCTTGAATGCGCACCTTTGACTTATGGAGCCCTTGGAAATAATCTAAGGCATTTTGATATTGGAAGCTTAATACCCCATATGCGCCCCACTTCATAAAGATTAGAAATGCGCCCTTGATGTTAAAAGGTGGAAGCTCCAGTTAACCCAAGGCATAGATTGGAGTTTGATATGTCAAAAGCGCCCTTGAAAACAACATTGAAAACTCATGGGTCCAAATGCGCCCCCAACTGGAAGTATGAACTGTCATTTGCGCCCAACATAAAGTCCCACCTTTGAAGTTTTCTAAGGGTCGAAATGGAAGTAGAGGCCTCCACATGCGCCCAGCTATGAATAAGGCATGATGAAAATATCCTAAAGACGAAAACTTGATGCATTAGTTACGCCTTAGCTGAAAGTTGAGAAAGTTGGGAAATTCGCCTAAGTATGAAAAGTGAAAGTGAGCATAGGCATTTGCGCCCAAAGCTAGAGAACGAAATTGGAAGTTGATGATATGAAATGCGCCACAAACTGGAACTTCCATATATGATATGCGCCCAGGAAAAATCAGAGATGATGAACTTTAAAATTCGAATTTGGCAAAGGTTGAAAATTGAATATGCGCCTCTGAAGGATGAAGCTCAAAGCTCCCTCTGTGTATCGCGCCTTGAAGAACATCCTTTGATTTGCGCCTTGGACTGGAATCTCAAATTCGTCCAAGTGTTAAGAGTGAGAGCAGCCCCTCCTATCTGCGCCTGGAGATTAAAATTGGAAGAGGGACCCATGATATGCGCCCCTACTTCAAAGAAATATTGAATGTCGAAATTAAAAGTAGACTATGACCTTTGCGCCTCAGCAGCTTAAGATTAATGGAAAATATCATAAGGCAAGTGAATTAAAGAGCTTCAGCTATCAAATGCGCCTTACCTTGCCTGGGGGGGCTTAAGTGCGCCCTTAGCAAGGAGGAAAATACAAACTTTTTCTAAGTGCTTAAAATGGAAGACCACCCTCCTTTTTGCGCTTGGAAGAAGAAGTTAAAACTTAGAAGTTTCTTTTTAAGGCGTGGGAATGAAAATTAGGGGCTCGCTCATAGATTTGCGCCCAAGGCCATAAAGGTGCGTTGGAGACTGGAGATTATACCGAGGCATAAAATTGAATGCATGAGGGGCTAAATGCGCCTAAGGTAAAGAGGGACCTCTAAAGTTCACTGTCGTCAAATTAAAAGCTCTACATGTGAAATGCGCCCCACTTCAAATTGAAAGTTTAATATGCTGAATGCGCCCAAGTGTGCAAGGTGGAGACTTGAATAAAATAAAATAAAAAATTCCTAAGGCGTGGTGAAGTTAAATATTCTTCTTCAAGTGTCATATGCGCCAAAGGTGGTGAAGCAAAGTATTAAGGTGGTAAATAAAAAAATTTCTCTAAAGCCAGTTGAATATTCCTCACCAAGTCTAATATGCGCCCAAGTTGATAAAAAAATAAAACATGTTGAGCATGGTGCACATTCAAGGAAATTTCCTAAGATGAATTGATAAAAGTTTCACCACTGGGAGATGAAGGAAATTTAATAAAGTTTCTAAGGCAAAATTCAAAGTGCTTAGTGATTTAAAAATTTTCTAAGGCAAAATATTTTCTTCCTTAAGAAAATATGCCTAGACGTGAAGGAGATAAAATTTTCCCGAAGCATGAATGAATTTGCCGATAAGGGAGTCCGATGATGTTAGCTTCACAGGGTTGATGAATATTTTCAAGTCAGAGCAAAGAAATACGCTCAAGGGTGAAGAAATAAAATAAATTTGATGAGAAATTATTTTTCTAAGGTCCAAAATTCAAAAAATTAAATGAACCCGTTCGTTGGGTACCCATGGATTCGACACATTCTGAAGGAAATTTTCTTCTGGGTATTGGACGTCTGCAATGAGGAATGGATTTTAAGGTCTTCCATGCTTTGCTGCGGCCTTCAGGGTAAAGATTTTAACCGGGCACCAGGTTGATGAATTTCCTAAGGGAAATTTGAAAAAATTTCTAAGGCAAGGAATAAATGATGTTGTCGAAGATAAAATACCTCAGCGGATGAATTTGAAAGTGATCGCCTAGATGATTTTTGATCAAATTCCTGATGAAAGAATTTTTTCTCAAGCCAGAGTTGGAGAAAATATCAGAGTAAAGTGCACCAGGCGAAATACAAGATGGGTTGAAAATTTGGCTAAGGCATGAAGGATTGAACGCAGTTGGCCAGTGAGGGCGGCGAACGCTGGAAATTGGAGCGAGAATCCTCGTAAGTAAGTTGAATCTATATTATGAAATGTTCTAATTCTCTTCTCCCTTTGCTTGTTTTGCGTGAGAAATGTTGGTCGATGACTTGAAGTGGTGAAGCACAATGGTATTACGAGCTTCGGAGGAAGATAAAGTTTGAAGGAAATTTGCAAGAAATGGCTAAATGTTGGAGTTTCTCCTCAAGAATCCAATGTGCGCCCAACACAGTCAGACGGATGGCAAGCGGAAATGATCTAGTCCAAAACTAAACAATCCTTCAAATTCAAGAATGGAAGTTCGAGCAAGGATCAAGAAGAAGATCAAGAGCCGTCGGGCTCCAGATTCTATCAAATTCTATTATCTGAGGTGGCAATCTTAAAGACTCTTTTACCCCCCTCCAAGTGATCGACAGAATTGGCTGAGTACGAAGATCAAGAACAGTGTGAACGCGTCTACAAACGGAATCTTCTAGAAGGAATAATGGACATTATGGCTCATTTATTACCCCCACTCTCCTTTGTGGCGGTTTTTAGGGCATATCTTGTTTAGGGCTGAGGTGGCACGCATTTGGGCCATCCACCGGACAGTAACTGAGCTAACCAGTTGGACTTGGCCATCTATAAAAGGGGGGGAGTCCCCCTCATTTGTAACTCATTAGAGGTAGAAGTTGAATCAGAGTAGAATTAGAGTAGAGGGACAACTTAGAAGTAGCTTAGTATAGATTGATAGTGTAGTTTGAAGAAGAGGGAAAGTTTTCCCCTTGGAAACTTTGTAAGAAATTGTTGTGAACACTCTCTCAATAAAAGAGTTTTTCATTGATGGTGAACTTCGTCTTTGTTGTGAGTAGCTAGCAAGGTTTCTTCGTCCTTCTGATTCAAGTAGTGACTTAAAGTAGAATAAGTTTCATTTCATGCAAGTAGAAGATAGTAATTGTGGAATGTGGTGTTTGATCTAAGCAACTTCGTCTATCCATACCACTAGTGTATTTGCTGATGGTGAATGCGCCTTGTGTGGTCAACTGGAATATCATGTACTTAACTTCGATCATGATTTGTATGTCTATATGCGTCGTTGTGATGGTATTTTCATGCTAAGTTGTGATTTGAACACCTTGAACCACTCCTCTGAAGATTGCACCGACTCCGTGGAAGCTGTCCGATGCGAGGCAAAGCGAAGTCCGGTTAGAAGTTTGCTGAAGTAGAGCTCCATATTTCACACCTTAGAGTAGATTAGAATCTTCTTAATCTTACCTCATTTCAATTCAATATTCTCTGGTTAAAATAGGAAACCTGTGCTTCATAGACAAATCTTTCGAGCATTTGAATTCCTTCCTCCGCTACCAAACAATTCCGTAAGTCCCCTTGACATACCAGCAAATCACATCGAGCCAAACCGAGCCTATTCGCGACTTTAAAGAACCTTTGGAGTTGAACGCGATGAACTTTCTGCAATCTTAGCACGCGGAATTACCTTTGATCAAGAGAGATGAAGCCGCTATAACTTTATTCCCCGCTGGTGCAGTCATCAATAAAACACATCAAAAAAGAACTCGCCATCGATGTTATCACTTATCATCCTCACCAACACTTGTCTCTTCCCCTCGAAAGCACTACATTGATGTAGAAGAACATCCATGGCTCAATATGAATGATCGCGGGCTGCCATTGACTCTGCTGAGAAGCATAATGATGTCGCAATACTCTTGCTTCAACTCTTCTGAGATTATCTGTGCAGGTGGCTTTGGCTTGCGCATCCATGAGGTGTTTATCCTTTTCATGCACTTCTCAAAGGTTGTGGTGTACATCTTGTCCGCCTTTGCCTTGGACTTATACAACATATTATCCGTAGCGAGTATTCCAAACTCCTCTCCAATTGCCTCGGGAGCGAAATTAGCCATGATCATACCATCCGGTGAGCTAATAGTCCGATCCTCAGAATTGTAGAAGTTGGCACATTCTAGGATCAACTCAGGACAACGGACCGCTGGTTGGAATCCGGCTGCCGCATACAACCCACTCTTGACGATGTTACGCGATGCATCTGTCGGAAGGTTGCCACCCTGCCCATACATTCTGCGTAGGAATGCCTCGAGGTTGAATGGCCCGAGATTGGTGTCTGTCAGGTTTCCATACTTTGAGATGATCTTCGAATCCGGGATGAAGGACTTCTTTAGACCCTTGATAATCGCCTGCCTGGAGGCGTTCTCTTTGACAGCTTCATTGTTTGCAGCCTTAACTCCAGCCTTGCTAGTTCCAGCAGCGTCAGCCATCTGTAAAACAAAAAGTGAACATTACTCCATCAGCCTTTTTAAAACAAAAATCACGTGAGGTGGCTGGCGGTTGGAGTTGGCTGCAAAAATAAACGCAAGTTAGTATCCTCAGTAGCCAACTTTGACTTCTCGAGAATTGAAACTTCAACCTTCAACAACTTGCAGCCAAAAGAAATATTCAACTCCCCACAAGAAATTAACTCGATCAATTTCAACTTCGGAAAAAGCGTTAAGTTTCAGCAACATTTAAATCAACAACTTAAAGTATTTAACATCGGCAAGCTTTCAAATTATAAATTACCAAGTTTGAAATCAGCTCTTCGACAGTTATACATCAGCAACTTCGAAGATTTTAAATAAGTCCGAGAGTTTTTAAACGAGCAAGTTTAAATCAGCAAGCCTCAACAAATTAAAATCAACTTTTCGAGAGTTATAAATCAGCAACTTCGAAAAGCAATCAAAAATCAGCACTTCGGAAATTATACATCAGCAATTTCGAAGGCCTTAGCAAATTTAAATCCAATTTGATTCTAACACTCGGCAACTTCAGAAAATTTAAAGCTCAAACAACTTCGAATTCAAACAATTTCAATCCTTCAACATAAATAAATGATTTCAGCTGTTTAACTCTCAACTTCAAAAGCATTTCAACTTTCAGCAAACACAAAGTCTCAGCAACTTCGGGTACTTACCTCAGCAACGTGAAGAAATAAAAATGCTAAACCCTTCAAACTTTACTTCGAATCGTAGCAACTTCGCAACTCCGAATCTCAGCAACTTCGAGAAATTCGACTTTCAGCAACTTCAATCTCTTGCAAAAATCGAACTTATTTCCTCACACTTTCAGCAACTCTCGAAATAAATCTCACAACTCAATTCACCAGCATAAATTTCAACTTCGAATCTTGTGAGATGAGAATGAAAATCCTCAGAGTTTTATAGCAAAAGACTGGTGCTAATTTTAGCAGATGCCTTTTATTCCCTTCATAATGACTGACGTGTTTGCTAAATTTAAAAGGGAATATTCCAGTCGTCTGGCAGTTGTTATGACAATTTGCTATTCGGGGAGATTCTTTCCTCGATTTGAATTTAAAATTCCCTCCCGACTGCCAGTTACCTCCAGTAATTTCGAGAAAATCATTTTTACACTGATTTGAAATTATCTCAACTGCTTTTTAAAATGGCACTTTTAATTTATTAAAAATTTAATTTAATTGCCATTTTAAATTATTTCTCCAACACATTAAAAATTCGATATCACCCGTCAAAACTGGCTAGGCATAACTTTATTTCCATCCGTGATTGACTCCAAAATAAATTCCCCGTATTAAAATCATCCGAATTTTAAAATTTCATGGGTCAAAATCGAAAGGGGGAATTTAATATTAAACTTAGGAAAATAATTAATTAAATTAATTAATTTCTTCCGGTAAATTTAAATTTATCCAATACTGAGAAATTATTTTTCTTCATCAACTTTAGCAATATTTAAATCCCCTGTTTTGATTTTGCTTCTTACGTAATTTGAGGGGGAACATTTACTTCAATGTTTATTATTTATTTATCCCTCAAACCAAGGCTGCATACATTTAAAACCAACTACTTTTGATTTTTTTTATTCTTATATCTAAAATTGCCTTGGGCTTAGGGCGTATTTAGGGATTGGCCATTGCCTCGCTAAAACACTTAGGAAAATTTTTAAACTTCCTGTGCCACATCCGTGGGTAGCCTCTCATTTTCTTTGGCACTTTAACGCTTTAACCTAACTCTCTCTTTAGGCGATATCACAAAAGTCAACCTTCCAATTTGTTTATAGGGTAAATCACCTTCCTCGGGTGCTTTGGAGTTCCTCATTACCCTTAGAAAGTTTCAAATTTAACCATATCATGATTTGGACCCATTGCCTTTCATTTCATCACAAAGCATGTGTTGAGTTTTGCATTTCAAATGCTTCATAGAAGTCTTGGGCTTCATGTGGCTTCTAGTTTAGGCGCAAATCATTCATAGATCATCAAGTTCGTGCCTTTTAGTCAAACCCCGAGCCTCTGACTTCATGGGCGCATATCATTATATCGACCTCCAGTTTGTGCTTTCATTTTTGTGCTAAGGCGCATATATCACCTGGAGCCTTCAATTTGATTAAGGGGCGCAAAAGAGAGGCCGAGCTTAATTTGAGATGTAATGATATGGTAATCAGTTGATGTGATTTTGTGACCTCACCAACCAGGTAGAACAAAGTTTCCAAATGGATACCCTATTCTCTCTTGAACAAAGTATTCGACGTTCTAAGATTGCGAGTGAGATCACGCCTTCAACTCCAAGGTTCTTTAAATGCGAATAGGCTCAGTTTGGTTGATGTGTATATGCTGTGTACTCACGAGGGGACTTACGTAGTTGTTCAAAATGAGTGTAGTAACGACCAATATGTGCTTTTGAAGGGGATTTTTGCGCGAATGATTTGGCTTTAGCGTACAAGTTTCCTAAAACTAACCAAGATTATGCGGAATTGAATGGTTGCAGAGATTTCTAAAATTTAAATTCTAATCTAAATGCAAATGGGTGTTACGCTCAACATAAATGAATTTCGACAAACATTGTTTAGCCTCCTGTTGGACAGCATCAACAAAGTAAGTGCAATCTTCAAAGGATGAAAATGATGTTCAAATCAGGATTCAATAGTGCAACTACCATCACAACGATGCATAACTACCTATGAACCTTGATCGAAGTTAAGTACAAAAAGTCCAGTTGACCACACAAGACGTGCTTACCATCAGCAAGAACGTTAGTGGTATGGATAAAAGAAATTCACTTATATCAAGCATAAACATCCATGTCTAACTACAAGCATGAAATTAAGTTCCTAATTGAAGTCAAAGGAATAAGAAACCTCACGAACTATTCCAAACAAAGTTGAAATCCACCATCAATGAAAAGCTTTATTAAGAATAATCCTTTGTGACAATCTCTTACAAAATTCTCAAAGGGAGAATTCCCCTTCTCCTTCAACAATGCAAATGAGAAACTACTCTAACTTAAAAGCTTCTACTCTCTATTCTGCTTCAACAATAGCTCTCTACTCTCTGATTCTATGACTACTAGAGTACAAATGAGGGGGACTCCCCCTTATATAGCTGGCCTGTTTGAATCGACGGCCCAGATCAAATTACAATGGAGGGCTCAGATTGAGCCACCTCAGCCCTAGACAAGCTTTTCCCTAAAAACCGCCAGAAGGTGGAGGAGTGGCGTCATAAATGCTCCCAAATAGCAGATTCCTCCTTTGACCACCATGAGCAATTAATGCCCACTAACCTTCTAGAAGATTATCGTCCATGACCCGGATTCCTTTGCTCTTCTCTCTGACCGCGTACGCTATGAATCGCGCCAGCACTGCGTCTACCTCTTCTTCAGAAATTGATGGAGTGAGATTCAGCTGATACTCCAAGATGGCGACCATTTGTTCATGCTTCTCGCAAGATTTTCCCCAAGTCTCGATGGAATCCTGCGTGCTCTGAATGATTGTTGAAAACGTGGAGATGTTTTCAAAATCCAACTGGGAAAATGTCCTCATCTCTGAAAAGAATGGCTGCAATCTTGCCCTTAGTCCTTCTGCATCTACCTCCTCATTAGTGAGCCTTCTTGCGAATACTGACTCTAAAGTGTTGAGAATACTCTCACGAATATTCCTCGTGGCCTTTTTGATCCTGGAGGACTCCATTGCCGCCGTGTCAAAGAAACTCTTTCCTGTGAACGCTGTTGAATGCCATCCACGGAAGTCATATCTATCACCCGCTTGAATTACCCCTTCATCCACCAGAGTTTGCGTGGGAACACGCATCAAAACAGCAAGACGTGGGATAGTATTGTCTTGAAAGATGTGGGTATCTCCCCAAGCCTGCTCAACATCATCCAAGCGTGAAAGAATACCAGAAGCATTTTGGAATGCTGAGACGAGATCCGCCATGAACTTTTCTGCCTCAGCACGGACACCATTCACCCACTTATCCCCTTCTCGTACAGCCCTCTTCACTTCTTCCAAGCCGCTGATCGGCTCACGTGGCACCTCTGGTGGAAGCTCTACTGCTGGATTACCTTGAGCAACAGGATGTGCGAGATTTTGCACATACTCAACCAACGCTCTGTGCTCTTTCTTCAACCTCTTATACTTTCCTTCTTTCTTTACCAGCCTATCTTTTAATGCCTGAAACGAACTTTCAGCTTCTTCCACCACTTGCGCTCCTGAAGGGCGTCCCAACTCAACTGTGGTGATCGTGTACTTCTCCGGCATTGCATCACTCAAGTCATGATCTTCCCTCGGGGCAGCGATATGAAGGCTGCGAGAACCGGCCTCATTTGTTTCCATCCTTGTATATTTTCTTGCCCTCTTCCGCTTAGGCGACTTGCTCGTTTTGTTTAAGAGTTCTTCCATTTCAAGTGCTAGGTCGGCGTCATCATCTTGGTCCCTTCTGATTGCCTGTGAAAGCCAATTTCGTTGAATATCATAAACAATCAGGAGCTGCTCCTCAGTTGCTTCCACTTCTCGAACCTCTTCCCGAGCAGTATTTGTTGGAGGCTCAATTATCTCGACCTCTTGATCACTCCCCTCATGAGTCCTAGCATCTTCTTCTCCGAAGGAAAAGTCAAAGTGGGTTTCCATGTCTGATTCTTCCCCTTCATCCCGCTTACTGGCAGCTTCAAGATCATTCACACTCTGAGTATCAACTTCTTTCAGCATTGGTTGGTTAACTTCTCCAACCTCCAGCTCTTCATTTCCTTTAGCTCTCTGACTAGCAAATAATGAAACTTCACGCACACTGGAAGCATGAGACACCAACTGAGTGGATGTTGTATCCTCTGACCCCTGCGGCTCTGGCTGAACGGGCTCCCTTCTTTTTGATTCCGGACCTCGTGTGAGTTGCTTCTTCCTCTTTGCCAACACTGGCAGCCTTCTATCACCCATGAGGTCATACGTGAGGGCGACTGACCTTCTCCTTAATCTATTAACACGCTCATCCACCCATGCTCTAGTGAATGTCATGACCGGGATAGACAGGGTGTCTAGATCTGCAATCTCAGGTTCGGCCCAATCTATTGGTGGCATCGGAGCGTTCTTCACCGTTTCATAATCTGGATGGGTGACCCTAGTATCCTCCTCAAGTTGATCCGGCACCTTAATCACCTCACACTCCCTGATTAGCTTTAGGGGCAGCCTTGAAAACATCCTCTTTCTAATCTCGTCCTCGCTTGCAGCATTTGCCCAAAAGTCTTCCAGGTGAGCCTTGTGTTTGTATTCTTCCCCTTGCACCGTTCCAATCATTCCCTTAGGATCAAAATTTTGTCGGCTCGTATGAAGAGTCAACTTGTAGAATTTTAGCTCATCCTCGGCCTCTTTGGCTGCTTGTAAGGTAGGGCATTCCTCGAGTGAATTTCCCAACACAATGGGAAAATGCAAACCTCCCTTCTTCTTTCGCCTTATAATTTTGTCGTAGGCCACCAATTGCCTAGACAACTCGAGTAATATCATTCTATTAGTTGGATACCTTGGCAACTTGTAAACATATGAATCATAACCCGGAAGCCTCAGATAGGTGAACTTCGGGAATTGGACGAACCAACACCCATATTCTTCGATGAGCATCTGAGCTTCCTCGGATATCCTCTGTTGTAGCCTCTGCTGAAGGGTCCTTGTGATGTACATGGTAAAGGCATCATTTACTCTTTGAAAGTCACGAGTGTGAGTAAGATGTAACTGTCTGCATGACTGGTGAATCTTGAACTGATTGTAGCTGCAGCCAATTGGCTCCTGGTACGCCAGTCCTCTATACTTGGTCATTCGAGCTAACATGTAAATGACGTATGAGCTCATGTAAAATGTTTTTGTTCTTCTGAGGCTCCGGAACTGCTCATCGATGTTATCACTTATCATCTTCGCCCAGTTCACTTGCTCGTTCCCCTCGAGCACTACACTGATGTAAAAGAACATCCATGGCTCGAATATGAATGACTGAGGGCTGCCATTGACTCTGCTGAGCAACATAATGATGTCGCAATACTCTTGCTTCAGCTCCTCTGAAATTATCTGTTTCGGTAACCTGGCAGCAGGTGGCTTTGGCTTGCGCATCCATGAGGTGTTTATCCTTTTCATGCACTTTTCAAAGGTGGTGGCGTACATCTTATCTGCCTTGGCCTTGGACTTATACAACATATTGTCCGTGGCGAGGATTCCAAACGCCTCGCCAATTGCATCCGGAGCGAAATTAGCCATAATCATACCGTCAGGAGAGGTGATAGTTCGATCCTCAGAATTGTAGAAGTTGGCACACTCAAGGATTAACTCAGGACAACGGACTGCTGGTTGGAAGCCTGCTGCATTGTACAACCCGCTCTTCACAATATTACGTGATGCATCCGTTGGAAGGTTGCCACCTTGCCCGTACATTCGGCGTATGAACGTCTCGAGGTTGAAGGACCCGAGGTTGGTGTCCGTCAAATTGCCATACTTTGAGATGATCTTTGACTCTGGGATGAAGGACTTCTTTAGGCCCTTGATAATCGCCTGCCTGGAGGCGTTCTCTTTGACAGCTTCGTTGTTTGCAGCCTTAGTTCCAGCAGCGTCAGCCATCTGCAAAACAAAAAGCGAACATTAGTCCATCAACTTTTTAAAACAACAATCACGTGAGGCGGCTGGCGGTTGGAGTTGGCTGCAAAAATAAATACAAGTTAGTAGCGTTAGCAGCCAACTTCGACTTTTCAAGAATTAAACTTCAACCTTCAACAACTCGCAGCCAAAAGAAATATTCAACTTCTCGCAAGAAATTAACTCTATCAATCTCAATCTTCGAAAAAAAACGTGTTAAGTCTCAGCAATATTTAAATCAGCAATTCCGAATGTTTAAAATCAGCAAGCTTTCAAATTAAATTACCAAGTTTGAAATCAGCTCTTCGACAGTTATACATCAGCAATTTCGAAGAATTTAAATAAGTCCGAGAGTTTTTAACGTGCAAGTTTAAATCAGCAAGTTTCAATAATTTAGAATCAACTTTTCGAAAGTTATAAATCAGCAACTTCGAAAAGCAATCGAAAATCAGCACTTCAAAAATTATAAAACAGCAACTTCGAAGGCTTCACGATTTAAATCCAATTTGATTCTAACACTCGGCAATTTCAGAAAATTTAAAGCTCAAACAACTTCGAATTCAAACAATTTCAATCTTCAGCATAAATGATTTCAGCATTTCAAACTTCGAAAACATTTAAAAAGTATTTTGACTTTCAGCAAAAATAAAAAGTTTCAGCAACTTCGGGTACATACCTCAGCAACGTGAAGAAATAAAAATGCTAAACCCTTCAAACTTTACTTTGAAGCACTTCGCAACTTGCAACCCCGAATCTCAGCAACTTCAAGAAATCAACTTTCAGCAACTTCAATCTCTTACAAAAATCGAATTTAGCACCTCAATCTTTCAGCAACTCTCAAATGAAATCTCACAACTCAACTTGCCAGCATAAATTTCAACTTCGAATCTTGGGAGACGAGAATGAAAATCCTCAGAGTTTTATAGCAAAAGGCTGGCGCTAATTTTAGCAGATGCCTTTTATTCCCTTCATAATGACTGACGCGTTTGCTAAATTTAAAAGAGAATATTCCAGTCGTCAGGCAGTTATTATGGCAATTTGCTATTCGGGGAGATTCTTTCCTCGATTTAAATTTAAAATTCCCTCCCGACTGCCAGTTACCTCCAGTGATTTCGAGAAAATCATTTTTACACCGATTTGAAGTTATCTCGACTGTATTTTAAAATGGCACTTTTAATTAATTAAAATTTTAATTTAATTGCCAGTTTAATTTATTTCTTCGACGTATTTTAAATATTCGATATCGATTGTCAAAACTGGCTAGGCATAATTTTATTTTCCGTCCGTAATTAACTTCCAAAACAAATTCCCCTTGTTAAAATCATCCGAATCTTAAAATTTCATGGGTCAAAATCCAAGGGGGAATTTTAATTTTAAACTTAGGAAAATAATTAAATTAATTTCTCCATTTTGCTAAGAGAAATTTTAATTTCTTCCAAATGCCATAGAGAATTCTCCTTTA
>VDFB02132779.1:0-22944 GCA_007258455.2 Sequoia sempervirens | reverse complement strand
ATGAGATGGACACAAAATACCACAGACCCTTCACTTTTGGAAAGATAATGAACAACTAAGGCTCATAGGAGCACAGAGTAGTCATTCAAATCTCCCTGCGGGAAGCACCTATTAAGGTCCAATAGAAATAAGAAGACTAGTACCAAAAGAAATATTTTGGATCTTTCCAGAAACATCTTGCTCTTACAACATAGTATGAAAGTTAGCATAATCTTTGCAAAAAATGAAAGAGTACAATGAACATGATTCAATTTCTGAAAGATAGCATTCTTCTAATATAAAATCTAAAGGCATATAAGGTAATCACCAAGACTATACTTGTATGAATTGACATAGATCATTCATCACACACAAAATAGAGAAAGAAAACAAGTGACAAAGGCCATAGATGTACAATCTCAAATATCTCCTTCTACTATTACTTGTTCTTGCAATAAATAACATAAATGAAAAGGTCAGATACCAATTTAAGTAATAGTCTTAATAATTATAACATGCCATAGAGTGAAAAAAAGCTCTATAAAAATATTCCCTATTCCTCCCCTACTCTAATCTTCTGACAGATAAAAACTTATGTTCTAATGATGATGATTCACAAGTCATCGAAACCTCCTTTTATAGGGATAGAAAGACACACCAATAGAGATGAACCCCTAATACGTGTCCTTGTCTAATACTCTGCAATCCGATCAAGGATTTGATTTGATCATATCAATCTTCTCCAATAAAAGTTGAGCTACTTTGTTAATGGCTTTGGATGCTGCAGAAGCTTTTGTGAAGATATTGTTGTTAGATGAGGATCTAAAATCATTATAGTCTGGAAAAAATTCGATCCAATCAGCTGTGAGAAATAATGATGTCGTCCCAGAAGACCAATCCTGAAGACATAATATCCACTGCGCTACCCAACAAACTCTGCCAAAGAAATGATACACCCACAGGTGAAACAACCTGCTCAACAAAAGTGAGTGACATGGCACGCTCGTGGGAAATTTTTAAGTCTATCCAAGCAGATTGGGGAAAATCCCCACCATGCAGCCATGCGTCCTATTTTGGGCTTGAAAGGAAGTTGATATAGAAAAATTTCATACAACCACTATGTGGTGCATTGTGTGCCTTTTTGCAGGAGTAACTTCAGCCTTCAGGGCGTGGTGTCATCAAATGTGCAAAAGAAGGGCCAAAAAAGAAGAACCATAGGGACTAAAACCAAAAGTGAAAAATACTTAGAGAAAAAACTCCTCCATATTTTCTAGTGATTCACAAGGGGCCTTTGCTTGTGGAGGCACAAACCCAAATATAGCACAAAAACAAAAAGAATCCTTAGAGTTTGAGGAAAGTAGCATGTTGGAATTCTCAATCTTCATTAGAAGGTGAAACAAATGCACAAATGTCTCATAGGCCTGGTTGAGATCAAGGACCTCCTTGAAAGAAACCCCACCCCATTTTGATGAAGTAGCTCCAATGTGGTAGTAGATTTGGGATAAATGGAGAAGAACCTTTTTTATTTCCTCGACCAAAGGTGATGGGCTCAAACCCTGGACCACCGAGAAGTCTTGTTGTTTGAGCCTGATGGCCTCCTTGATTTTCTCTTTGTCAACACCTCTTCGTTTGCTAAGAATGAGGGTAACCTAAGCTGGATTAAAGCTTTGAAGTCCTCCCTTATTTCTTCTACCTTCTTAGTCTGTTAGGACTAAAAAATTAGCCTTAAATTTTTCACAAAACACCCATTTTTTACCAAATATCCCACCACCTAGCATGCCATTTTAAGATTTTATCATTCAAAATATGTCATTTACCCACCCTATGGTCATCACCTTAACCACCTTCATCATCCTATCTATATAAGAAAAAATTTATGTTGATGATACTACACCCTATCAGCGGAATTCATTCTAAAATCTCTTTGAAGGAACGACAGAGCAAGACAGTATGAACATTATTGAAGAGATAATATCATATCGAGGGAAATTTTCTTAATATCCCTTTGATAGCCTGACTAAAATCTTATTGAAGACACTTTTCCATATCGAAGGGTAATGTTTGGGGGTCTCTTCAATAACCTAAGAACTAGATCACTGAGGTGCATAAATATTTTAATTATTTTAGCATGACTTTCAAAGAAAATACACCTCAACATTTAGGAAACAGAAAAACATCTCTCAGACATGACTCATCGATGTATCAAAGTGACAATGAAAATTCAAAGGGACAATGCTTGACTTACACACCTAAATAATTGAGGAGATTATGGAATATTGGGATGAGTGATTTATGAGTCCCTTCAATATCATGTAAATCACAAAGTTCATCGAAGAGAAAGGTATGCATCGAAGAGAGGAGAAAATTTGTCTCTTCGATAAAGTGATAGCATTTATTACAAAAGGGAACAAAAGAACGCAAAAAGGGGTTTGAAAGGACTTTAGAATATCATAGTAAAGTGGTTCTTAGTCCCTATGAAAACCAATAAATATGAGAGAACATATCAATTAGAGAAATATCAGGGAAAGGGATCTATATCAAATAGAACCAAATATCGGTTTCTTCGACAACCCTAAATAAATAAGTTAATGACTAAGCTCAGGATTTCAACAAAGGGAAAAAGGCATATCAGATGGATGAGAACAATAGTCCCTTCAATAAAGCAATGACACGCATTGCCTTGATTTTAATAATAAAGAAAAAGGAGTAAAATATTGAAGTGATAAAAGGAACTCGAAGAGACCATTTGTAAGGAAGGTTTGAGAGGACAATGTGATATCGGGATGAAGCCATATGGAGTCTCTTTGAAATCTTGAAGGAAAGAAAGAGGGTATGCCAGTAAAAATATATCAAGGTCCAAAAGGAAAATATCGGTGAGATCAAAATATTGTCATCCCAATGAAGCAAAAATGTTGACAAGATAGTAGCATGACGAAGAGACAATTTGGCAACGATGATGAAAAATCAATGGCTTATATTCAAAATAATTAATTTCTCACTCAATGACATAAAATTTTCATCAAATGGAATTAATGAACTAGATCCAAAGGCATTAAAAATCCAGTTTTGAACATGCTTGGAAATCATTAAGAAAACAAAGAGAAAGAAAACGAAGTATAGCAGTGAATGACGACAACAAGACCAGAATTTTTTTTTGCTTTCCAAGTAAGTACCCAAAGCCTGAGCTAAATATTTTAGTATCTACAAACTAGTTCAGTTATCAAAGCATAGAAGTAGGGTTTCTTTCTACAAAACTCATATTATGGAAAGTACATCTAAAAACCCTAAAAATAAAAGACAAAAATTGGAAGAAAGACATTTGAATCAGGACTTAATTGATCAATGTCCTAGATCTAGACAGAGGTCCAGGAGGAACACACAATTAAACCCTCAGGCTGAGAAATTGGAATATAAAAACAAGCAAGTGGATGATACATGGACCCAAATAAGGGGATATGATTTGTTTATATACCACTATAGAAAAATGCATAGACACTAACCAGTCTCCAACCCATAGAGACTTAATTTAGGGATGTTGGTGGTACCCAATGTGTTCATCAATGTTGAATTAATCAAAGCATTTTCCAAAAAATACGATCCATAGACCCACATGATTAAATTAGAAAATGGATCTTCCTTCATCCATGTTACCAAGAACTATATATCTATGGTGTTCCAACTAGACACCAGTATCGACATGAAATTCAGGATTAACGACCTCCTAAACAAATATCACAACCTGAGAACTAGTTACAAAAGGTGGAGATTTCCACTACACAAGCCCTGCAATGAAGGAAATCAGCTTAGGGTATTTTCAAGGGAGGAACAGCCTCCATACTCTGTTAATTTGTTTGAAGGATACTTCCAATACACATACTACTCAATTTTCCAAGTTCTTGGCCTAGATGCCCCATATTTATGGACATAGCACTAATGGTCTTGATAGTTGATGTGTAAAGTCAGGATGCTTGACCCCTTGATTATGTTGAGTACCTAGCCAATGAAATCCACAATGAGCTTGTTTCTATCAAAAATAGGAATGAAGGTATCAGATTTCAGCATTATTCATTGTTCATGCATCTCATTTTATATGAAGGATAGGGTATGGGGATGTGGGATGAGTGTTTAAGAATAAAAGACTTAGATGATAATGGAAATGTCATATCGGTGTAGATGTGGACAGCCATTTGGGACAATAAATGTGAAAGATCACATTATTTGTATTTTGAGGAATATTTTGTGAATCCTTTGTACAAACTCTTGGGTCACCCATGTGACTATATTTTGTCACTAGAAGTACAAAGGTTCCTCAAACCCAAGGATAAGGATGAAAGAGAGAAGGTCAATCACAATTGGGGTTATTGGTATGCTTATGGTGACTGTACAAAAATCAGAGTATATGGTTATGAAGAGGCCCCATTTCTATTACCAAAAACTTGTCCAAACAGGGTTGCATATTTGGAGATTGTAAGGAAATTAGCCTAATCATATTTCATGCACCTTAAAAGTCATAACAAGCAGTCACCGATGCCTGAAACATTGTGCTTTGAATATTTCACTATGGTTTCTGAAAAGGGCTACAAGTTAATTGATAAAAAGTTAGAACATTACAACTTGCCTAAAGGGAATACAAGGGAGAAATTTGATCCTGAACATTTCATAAATGATGTTAAAACAAGAAAAAAAATAAAAGGTTACCATTAGATACTTTTTGAAGAAGATGATTTGATAAGAAATGTTGATGAAAATTATGCAGCTAGAAAGAGAAGCTTCTATCATAGAGTGATGACAACAAAAGCTTGGAAGACATGTATTAATCCCTTATATGAAGGAGCCTTTTTTGAAATTGGAGATCCTATAAAGATATTGGATGCACTCATTTCACATGAAGCGGAGTTAACTAGGGATGTTCCTCCTTGGGTGTTCACAAAGAGGAGAAATGAGGATATTGAAGAAATACAAGCTAAAAATGAAACTCCACTATGTCAACTATCTCAACCTACACTGGATATTAGTTTCTTTGTTGAGACATCCATTATATAACAAGAAGTAGGGAGTGATGATGAAGGTGTACAGATGATTAAGTGTATGATTGGAAATTATGAGCCCCCAATTGAAAGAAACATTGTTGTGATGGAATCCCAAACTAAACTCTTAGATGATGTAAGGCATGATGCCAGCCAAAAATTTACTTTTGATGATGATTTCGTTAAAACCTCCAAGATTAAGACCTTTGTGTATGAGTATAATGGTAAACTAATTAGGGAAATAATTAAAGATACCACACCTAAACAGAGCAGAAGCTTTGAAAGAGCTATAGGATTAGGTTGATAAAGAAAAGGAATATATTACCCTAGAAAAGGGAAGAACATTGCTAGAAGAGGCAAGGATAATGTTGCTCCCTGGATGGGATATGAGCTTTTCCATTATGTTTAACAGCTTTTAGAGAAGCTAGAATAAAAACCTGCAATTAAGCATAGAAGGAGTAGATAAAGTATATGCAGGATCAAGTTTCAATCTAGATAATGCAACTTTGTTGATGTGGGTCGTATACCTACCAAACAAGAAACCTATAGTCATTGATGATCTAGGTAAGGAATTTGGCCATCTCCTTGTACAATGAGTTGAAGATATCAATCCTTTGGGGATTGCAAAATTGAATGTTTATGTTGCTAGATTCACTAAATCCCAAATTGAAATGTTGGTGAAAAATAATAAGATATATATGACTGAGAATGAGAAAATGAGGGAAAAGAATACCAGTTATAAAGACAAGTTTCCATCTTCTTCAAGTACCTACTCCCCATGGTTAGACACTGATAACATGGTATTAGAAGCCATGTCTAAAATTACCTATTAGAAGCATAGAGCTGAGAGATTCCAAAAAAGGGTTGATAAATTAGAAGTGGAAATAAGGTCCATCAAGTTCAAAATGGTCTCAAAATTGATAAAGAAGAGATTTAAAAAGATGCTCAAAAATATTGAAAAGGTATGGGTGATTCATAGTAAAACACATGCTTCTTACCAAGAGCACAAAATCCTACATCTTAGGATGATGGAAAAGAAAGAAGAACTAATAGCCAAGGGAAATTTTGATAAGTAGGTGTTCAAGATTTATGATGAACTAGTTGACATGCACGAGAAATTTTGTACTATTTTGACACAAGAGCTTGGTGATTTTGACCAACCCCTAGATATGGCTTTGCCTCACTTCTTTGATGATGAAGGAGAACTAAAAGAACAAAGCATATGGAAGGATGAACTGGCTCAACTATTACCGGTGGCTCTCAACAAAGTAAGCAATGAGTTGATGGTGCTGGAAAATACACATTCACAATTGGAACAAATATTTACTCTAGAGTTTGTTATGAAAGACATAATCAACAATGCTGACACATATGCCAACACAAACTACATCGAGTATCTCTCCAAATTCAACATGTTCATTTCTTGAGCAACATAAAGATTGGAAATTTCATGATCTGTAATTAGAGGTTTACAATGCAAATATATTTAACCTTAATTATAATTATTCCTGATCCAAACAGAATTGTGTGACTATGTTGTTTAACCATTGAAATTATAGACTAGGTTCACTTTTACATAAATTAATGAAATTACTAATTATTAAAATGTTGTAATTAGAAATCCAATACTGAATTAAAAAAGAAACTGAAATGAAATTAGAGAGAATGTAAGATAGGAGATAGAAGAAAAATAAGACGGAAGATAGAAAGATCAGACGTAGGTTGATAATGAAGTTCATCCTTCAAAGGACTACGTCTTTGGGTCTACTTCTCAATATTGGACTACTTTCATTAATATCGCCAAGAAAAAGAAATGCCTTGTTACAATATCCAAGATCCAAACCTACATAAAACTCTCCTCACAGTTTCTCTCAACACTTAAAGAAAATTAAAACGCCTTCGCGGTTTACAAAATCTCCCTCCGTACACCTCTCCCCTGCAAACCTCCTCTCTAATTCCACACTTTCCAGCGTCCTCCCAAGGCTAAATTTCCCTTTTATGCATAAAAATTTTCACATATGGTTTAAAAGCATAAGATTTTACAATATCTTTTAAAATCCCCACCATAAACAATAAATCTCCCTAAAAATACACCCTAAGCTTAAAATAAATGGCCCTTCTAATTTCAGGCTTTACAAAAATTATATTGTGTTGCTTCCTTTAAAATCCCTTTAAAAAATTTATGACAATCTTTTTAATATTTTATTAAGCCCTTAATTTATCATGTTTTTGGGCTAAAAAGATGTCAAACTATTAATTAGGGATTATAAGGGATTTGATTTGTTATTATTGTGTTTTAAATTTTTAAAGGATAATAAATCCCTTAAAATCCTCTAAAAATCTCTTAAGATCCTTAAAAATCTTTAAAACCCATTTCATGGGTTGGGGCTTAGGCTCATTATCTAGCAATCCTTTAATTTGTAATAAGCCATTAATGCTTTAAATAAAACCTATGCCAATCGTGTTACGCAGGAAAAATAGATGGCTTGCCGATGGAGAAGGAAGCTAGTGGTTGGGAGGTCAAAGTTCAATTCTAGCCAACTCCTTTTACAAATAATACGCAGCTTGTAGTGTTTAAATAAAATGCGCCCTCAAATATTTTGAGGAATACTTGTCTTACGGGTGAAGCATGAAAATAGGAGGGAGGTTGGGAGGTCAATCTCCCAATGACTTTTAACAAACACAACACAAAGAGAGTAAACGCATGTTACATGGAAGCATTTGATTCGCCCTCACTTTGACACGTGGCACCATGCAATTGGTCCATGTCAGTAGCCCACCATGTCATCAGCATCCCATGTCATCAATTTGTGCCACATCAGTAGCCACCACGTGTCAACATTTGTGATTACCATGCCACCATTTGTCGACCGCATATTCATGTCACCATGCCATTATTATCAATACGCCGACGCCAGCCGACATCATCAAGGGTACTATTTTGGTCAACATTTCCCTCGCAAACTTTCGATCGAAAGCATATCTTACTCATACGTACTTCATTTGGACAATTTGCATTCAAAAAGGCATCGTGAATCCATATTAACAAGCTCTCTACAACTTGGTGTCATTTTGCCCCCATTTCAAGAAGGTCATTTTTCTACCTTTTCCCCGCCCCCACTTGCCCATTTGACTAGAGCTTTGACTACGATAACTTCTACATATAGACTCTTTGAGCCCTCGTCAAGTTAAGGCCGTGATTGTGTCGTTGATATCTTTCCAATGATGTTGGTTTGTATAAATTCTCGGTGACTATGAGTTTTTTAGGTTTTCTCGATCCACCTGATCACCCTCCCCATCGGTGCAGCTTTTGGACCTCCAAAAGGTTTGTTTTATGTACAATTTCAGCTAGGGAAATTTTTCCCCACTTTCCTAGTATCATTTGTCCTTCCTACTAAAATTTTAAACATCTGACCCATCACAAACACAAAGAAATATGAGATAGCTTTGTTGATAAAATCAACTACATGTTCATCAATATTCACTGTCACATTCATCATCCACATAGAAATAACTAGTAGAATAACAAGCAGCAATACTGAATACACCGATGTGAAGGAAATAGTATCAACATTATGGATTCCCTCTTGAACAAGAACATTATTAGAAATGAAAACACTCAAACCTCTTTTACCACCTTTGGTTGAAGGTCCGAATTTCTTTGCAACTGATCCATCGAGATCAGAAGTTATTCCACACCTTATCATGATCCAAATCTTCATGCTTAGTATCACTAGTTGTTATAGACATGAGGGTTGGGCATTGCTTGCATTTACAATCATCTTCATATGCCCCGTGTTTACAAATATATCTATTTCATTCTTCATGTGATGAGCTTTTACAATATATACAAGTCCATCCTTAAACAAATGATAATTTTGTTATGTTCCTTATAGAAAAATGTCTTTTTGGTCATACAAGTAAGGACTCACTCTAGAACTATCCCATAGATGTCAAGCAGAATTACATCTAACTCTACCTCATCAACAAACTTGGATGTGATTGCAAATTGGAGTTTACACTACTTTGACACATGTAGTCAAGCATTATCATGCACCCAACCCAATGGATAGGGTCTAGGATGAGGAATTTTTTTAAATCCCAATTGCTTAACAACTTGTTCTGAGATAAGATTAACTTGTGACCCACTTTCTATTAGTGTATCAATCTTAGTTTTTTTAGCAATAGCCCTTATATAAAATAAGTCATTCCTTTTACTTTCAATAGGTACTTCATTACAACTTAGAGAAGAAGCATGAGAACTAGTACTAACAATAGGAGTATTACCTTTGATACCCACAACTAAAATTTTGGTTTCATCATCAGAACCTAATCCGAGATCCTGCACAATAGCTGCGGTCTTCTGCTTACCCTTTCAATCCTTGAACCACTTTGGCTTTTAATCAAGATGTAGTTTCCAACATCTTGCATCTTTGTGCCCTTTCTTCTTGCAATGTGAGCAATAAGGCTTCTTGTCCTCTTTCTTTATAGTAGTTATTCGTTGTGATTTCTCTTTCTCTTTCTTGCTTCCTTTGTGCTTACTTGAGTTCATCAACAGATTGTCATGGCTATTCCTTGAGCTTGTTTCCAAATGGATAGCTTGCACACTAACTTCATCAATTTTAGTTGGATTAAACATAAGTATGGTATGTTTCAAAATCTAATGTAATCCACCTATGTACTTTAACAAATTTTCTTGTGTCTACAATGTAATGACCAAAATTAAAGCCCTCTTCCTAAACTCTTATGCATATTCTTGCACACTTTGTCCTTTCTCTTGTCTTAATGATTGCCAGTTCATTACTGCTTTTTACATATGCCCTAATGGATAGAATTGTTTCTTTAATGCAGCTATAAAATCAAACCAAGAAGAAATAATTTTACCATATCGGCTTAGATCTTCCTGAGTTTTTCTCTCCCACCAGATTAAGGTTGTGCCTCCTAGGTGAAGAGTGGCTAATTGGAATTTTTGAGAATGCTTAGTAAACTTCTAAATTCTAAACTTCAATTTTTTTAATCCAATTATCAAGTTTTTTTGCATCTAGTTCTCCATTATAAGTTGGAAATTCAAATTTAACATCTAGTTTTAACAAAGGTGAATTAGTTTGCACAGGTTGTTTCTTTTTAGAAGAGTTAGAGATGAAGAAGAAGAGGATAGGGATGGAGGTTCAGGAGGGTCACGAACACCTCCTACTCCTTTACCTTTGTCTTCTTTCAATGAGGATTCAACTTCCTTCTTTCGTTCTTGCCTCTCTTGGAAAAGAACTTCCACCATTGACCTTCATCTTGAGAAAAGCTTGTTGAAAATTTTCTCATCGAGCTCTGTAGGACTTTGTTCAACTGCCATCTCTGATCGTGGAAATGTCCTTCATTTTCTGATCTCTTGATTGAATTCTTCCAGTGCACCTTCTCCTTGTTTCAATTTCAACATGGTTAACATTCACTTTTGCAATTTCCTCTTAGGAAGCTCTCATACCAATTTTATATGTAACTAGAGGTTTACAATGCAAATGTATTTAACCTTAATTATAATTATTCCTGATCCAAACAGAATTGTGTGACTATGTTGTTTAACCATTGAAATTATAGACTAGGTTCACTTTTACATAAATTAATGAAATTACTAATTATTAAAATGTTGTAATTAGAAATCCAATACTGAATTAAAAAAGAAACTGAAATGAAATTAGAGAGAATGTAAGATAGGAGATAGAAGAAAAATAAGACGGAAGATAGAAAGATCAGACGTAGGTTGATAATGAAGTTCATCCTTCAAAGGACTACGTCTTTGGGTCTACTTCTCAATATTGGACTACTTTCATTAATATCGCCAAGAAAAAGAAATGCCTTGTTACAATATCCAAGATCCAAACCTACATAAAACTCTCCTCACAGTTTCTCTCAACACTTGAAGAAAATTGAAACGTCTTCATGTTTACAAAAATCTCCTCTGGAAGAATTCTCTCTCCTCAAACTCTCAGAATTCCAATAATTTTCCATGTCCTCCCTAAGGCTAAATTCCCCCCTTTTTATACATAAAATTTTTCACATATGGTTTAAAAGCATAAGATTTTACAATCTCTCAAAAATCCCCAATTACAACAATAAATCTCCTAAAAATAATACACCTGCTTAAATAAATGGCCCTTATAATTTCAGGCTTACAAAATAATATTAAAAGGCCCTTTTAAAATCCCTTTTAAAATTTATGACAATCTTTTTAATATTTTATTCAGCCCTTAATTTATCATGTTTCTAGGCTAAAAAGATGTCAAACTATTAATTAGGGATTATAGGGGATTTGATTTGTTATTATTGTGTTTTAAATTTTTAAAGGATAATAAATCCCTTAAAATCCTCTAAATATCCTTAAAAATCTTTTAAATATCTTTTAAAATCTTTTAAACCCATTTTTGGGGGCTTAGGCTTCATTATCGGGCAATCCTTTTGATTTGTAATAGCCATATTAATGCTTTAAATAAAACCGATGCCACTCGCGTTACGAGGAAAACGAATGGCTTAGTGGTGGAGAGGGAAGTTAGTGGTTGGGAGGTCAAAAGTTCAATTCTAGCCAACCCTTTTTAATAAATAATGCATAGTTTGTAGTATTTAAATAAAATGTGCTCCTCAAATATTTTGAGGAATACGCTTGGTTCATTGGTGTAGCATGAAAATAGGAGGGAGGTTGGGAGGTCGAATCTTCCCAATGACTTTTTAACAAACACAACAAAGAGGAGTAAACATAGGGTGCCATGTGGGAGCATTTGATTCACCATCACTTTGACGTGTGGCATCATGCAATTGGTCCACATCAGCACCCTGCCACATCATCAGCCTGCCATGTCATTAGTATGTGCCACATGTCATCATTTGTGATTGCCACATCACCATTTGTTGGTTGTACATTCATGTCACCATGCCACATCAGCATGTTGATGTCATGTTGACATCATCAAGGGTACTATTCTTGTCAACCTTTTTCTTGCGAACTTGACCGAGCATATCTTACTCATATGGACTTTGTTGACGCAATTCAAAAGGCGTCAAAACCGTATTGATGAGCTCTACAACTTGGTGTCATTTTTTCCTCATTTTGAGATGATCATTTTTATTCCTTTTTCCTAGCCCCCTGATTTTCCTATTTGACCAAACCTTTTACTGCGCATAACTTCTACATATAGACTTCTTTTGAGCCCATTCAATTTGTGTCAAGATCATGTCAGCAAGATATTTCCAATGATGCTAGTTTGTATAGATTCTGAGATTGTGAAATTTTTAGGTTTTTTGGATCCACTTGGATCATTTCATCGAAGTCACTCAACAATAGGTACACTATCATGGAGAAAGGACCTTGAACAGATCTTAAGTGATCACGGGTGCCTTATGGAGATTAACTAACTAGAGTGTATGACATATGTTGTGGACTTCATCATTTATCTTTTTTAATTGTATTTGTTAGGGTTTAGTTTACGGTCAGAAAAATATAAATGAAGAGACCCCACCGTAGATGTAATAGTCTAAATCTTGTTGCTTCCCATATATAAGAGAAACCAAGACCAATTTTTTGGGGATAATAATAAGAATCATTTTTTATCTATCCATATTTATAGAATAGAAAGACTTTCGATATGAATTGTATCATCTTTTCAATTAATATAATAGAGGAGAAAATTTAATCTAGTGGCCAAATTTATGATATTCAATTATTTGTCAAAATTTATTCATACATGTTATCTTGTTGTCTCCAAAGTGGCCTTCTCTTGTTATTCAGATTGCTTATATCAAGGATATATTTAAATTTTCAAGACACATTTGCTACCTCTATGTAATTTTCTTCATTGGTTTTTGTAAAAAGAGAATTAAAATCGTTTTAAGAGATTCTTTTTAATTGGTTTCTACCCAGAATTAAAATCCTTTTAAATCAATCATCTTGACTAGTTTCCTTTAAAAAATAATTAAAATCATTTCAAAAGTCGCATAAATTGAGGAGATATCACTAAGATTTGTAAGAAGATCCTAATAACTGACATCCTTGCATGTTAAGACAAGGTATAAACTTCAACAAGTTCCAAAAAATTAGAGTTAAACCAAAAAGGAGGATCCACATACTATACACATCTTGACTCCATTTACCCAATAGGACTAGGCACTGATCACACTCTCTTCACAACAATACTTCATGAAAACCTTATTCACACCTACAAATTTCAAACATTAGGAGTAGGAGTAGCTATTATTTTTGCATCTATTTCACATTTACATGCCAATGTGGATAGTTCATCATAGTTAAAAGGCACACACAACCCTTAAATCTGCTTCATTATTAAGGCACACCTGCCTAGGTCTAGCAAAGCCTGAAGTGTAGGGGGTTCTAATCCATATTGTTTAACTTTGTTCGTTGGCCAAAACATTGAAAATCTAACCATAGATCTTGGCATCAACTTAGGGTTTGTAATCTACAATTTTGGGAACCAACATAGTCAATGTTGATAGACAAGCCTTGCTTTTTTGGGCAATCTGGCTGCAGGTGATGAATTTTTTTTCCTTTCTTGCAGCTACCCTTCGGTCTAGAATTATGGAATCCTTCAAAAGCTTCCTCAGTCACCTTATATAGCTTGATGATTAACCTACTTGACTCTCTAGAACAGGGGTGATTGTATGCAAAATTTGTTCAACTACCGGGCTAACCTTCACATTCAATTCTTGTGCATCCGTTGGGAATTTCAAGGCTGGTTTTAGGGCCACTACTGTGATCATGATTCTCTCCCAATGGAAAGAAAACAATCCATAAAGTATCAGGAGGAGTATGAAACCTTGTGTTGTAGCTAATTCCTATTGGAATTTAGCTTCCTTAGACTTCATGCCTTCCTTCAATTCATCCATCTCTTGGAGGGCACTCAAAAGCTCTCAGCGCAACTTCTCTACCTCTTTGTTGTGAGTCTATAGAATAGACTTGATGTCCTACTTCTAATGTCTCTCCTTTATTTTTGCCTAGACTTTTTGAATATTTTTGGCTGCCTAAGATTGGGCGCTAGCCAAATATTCCTATATACCATCCTTTTCTTTTCCCGTCTCCTACATTTCTCTTCATAACTCTACACATATGTTGTTTTGTTGGCCCGTTGTGTCATCAAATTCCTTCTGCTTCCATTGATATTCTTTAGTGACCTCCTAAATCTAGACCTTCACATTTTCAATTGCTTTACACTTAGCCTTGACCTTGTGCTCCAATCTTTGCACTTTGTCACAAATTCAATCTCTTTCATTTTGAGTTTCTTGTGGTGACTTAGTCGCTTCTCCTTATTGATCCTACACCTACCTCAAGCGGGTCATGTCCATATCCTTTACCCTAATCTCCACTTTCATTCTATCCATTGTGGCCTATACATTCACTAACTCTTCCTCACACTTTTTTAATTTCTTATCCAATTTCTCATAGTCATTGTAAACCACTTTCTACGTTGCTTTAGCAATGCCTATTTCGTTGTGTGGGATAGCTTTGCTCAACTTGAGACCCACAGTTTGGATATCATAATCTTCATACTACATCTCTCTATTTGGTTTGGATACCTATAGCCTTATAACTAATATCATCAGAGAATTCTACTCTCCATCGAAAAGGTTTCTAGCTTCAAGGTGGCTATATTTTCCACATCTTTTTCCCATAACCTTTGTTTTCTTTCTATTCGAGCCTACCTAGTCAGCTCTATTTAGGTTTGGAGGTTGTGTGGAGACTCAATAATTTGTACAACAATAGAGACACTTGTGGGGAGGCTATAGAGGGTAACAACAGGGGTGCTTTTGGCTGATTGAGTTTGAGGGGAAGCAAAAGCAAGCACTATTGGTGAAAAATTCAGGATGCCATGTATGATCTAAGAGGAAAAATAAGTGCTCATAAAGGTAAAGGGGCCAATGGGAAAGAAAAGAGGCATATTCCTAGAAGTAGGTAAAGGCGATGAGACCTATAGCATGGGTAGTTTTATGTTTACAACTTGTGCCTTAGATAAGGTGATCAAAGAGTCAATTGCGACTACGGAAGAAGATGCTCACTCAACACACAGGTTTTCTATATGAGGCTCACTATAAAATATAGCCAAGGGTATGCTAAGGATGAGCAAATCAGAATCAATAGATGGGGAATTTTTCTCTATAGGTGAGGGGATGACAGTAACTATTAATGTAGTAGAAGAAAGAATAGTGGGCATGAAACTTACCTAGATTTTTGAGGTTGAAGACACTTGCGGAGTGAAATCTACTTCTTCTTCTACCTTGTCTGAGGATCCTTACCCACCTAGTTCTTGGATTCTCCTTCTCTTTACAGGGGGTGTGATGGTTGCTTCAGATTCTTCAACAACTGACCCCAACAAACCTTGGGATTTTTGAGTTGCAGAAGATTTTCTTGAATACTGTCAGGTCTACTTACTCTTTGTCAGAATGTTGGTGAAAGATGATATTTATGACTCCTTGTGTTGTGATGAATTTTCCTTCCCCTACCCTACTTTAGATGCCTAATAAGGTGGATCAAAAACTAGTGCATGCTCCTGTTCAGCCTCCTGATTAGGCTCAGGATCAAAACTAGATCTGACCTTCTGATCATAAAGTTCAAAAAAGCACTCATTTTTTGTTTTAATAGCTCTATATAAGAGGCCTGGCTACTTGATCTCTTGTCAGTACTTCTAGAAATCATCCATTTTTCTTTTCGACCACCCCAAATTCTTTAGTTGTGTCTTCAGGGACTTGTCCATCAGGACATTATGTCAAAACTCTACTATTCTTGGGTAAAAGGAAAGCCATAGGGATCATGCAAATGGTATTAAAGCTAGGTCGGCATAGACCTCTTCCCTCTCCTCAGCCGGGTTCCTCCTTTCTTCTCAATATGGTCATTTTTCATGTTTGAATGTCAATGCTCATTCGGATTATATTTCCAACTATCGCAAATGAGAACTAGGATGATGTAGGCCAACTTGTTGGTCAAAACCTCCTGCTCTTCCCTTCTTATGAGCATTACTTGGATTTTGGTGATGGTGAGGGGGATTATGTGGATCTGCCTCTTGTTCCTGACCTATAGGACGTGTTCACTACAACTGAAATACATTAAAATAATGCATCAAATGACCTCCATTTTTTATGAAAATGGAACTGGAGATGTTTTAGACCAAAAAAAGAAATGGGTTTCCTTTAGAATTATGAAATTTGAAACTTTTCAGAACACCAAATTTAGCCCGATCGTAGTGAGAAAAGGATTAAAAGGCATATCCAAACTCATCTTGGAAGCATAAAACTAAACAGACACACTACCATATGTACCAAGAAATATTCTACCATATGGATTTGCAAGATGAGCACTGAGTTAAAAAATATTAATCAACAAAGAGGGCCTCTAAGGAAAATTTAGTAGGATGCATACATTGCCTCTATTGTCAAACTGAAAGGACATAGGTTCTTCAAATTTGCAAAATTTTAAGGTGCTATCAGTGCCTCATGTTTGGGGATGCATTCCCCTTATTAGCATGGTAATATTCTAGATCTCTAGAGAGTAGACCAAGTGCCAAATCCATTGGGTGCTCTAGAACCTCTCTTTTATGTTGCATCGAAAACTATTCTTCAAATTTCATTTGGTGGCCCCAGGCCCCCAAAAATGAAGTACCAGTATTTACCCCTGTCAAAAACTATATTCTTTTTTGTCTGAATTGGGCCAAATATGAAAACATTGCCATAAACTTCCCACAAACTAACACTATCACTGGCATTTCCATTGACCATCATTACCATATGTCTAAGCTTGCCACTGTCACCACTAACTTTGTCAATCTAAAATCTGCAATCAAACATTGGCTGAAATCCATAATCATTGTGACATTTCACCTTATCCAGCTCATTACCATGTTCCACTAAATTCTCTTCCACTTGAATTGAAAATTGAAATTTTTCATAGTCCATTTGATAGTAGCATCACAAATGTTGACATCAAATTTAGTTTGTGTGGAAAACATAAAAAAATTGTTCAATAGTCCTATCAAGAAGTATATGCCCTAATTTATTGAAGTCAAATTGTAGCTCCAAGTTTATGAAATCAGATTGAATAAAAGACTCATATAAAACCCTAGAGTCATCCTCTAATTTTTGTCCCATGCCAGAAAAGCACTCATTTTGTGTGATGAAAAAAAAGTATTCATACACAGGCATATTCTTAGACTAACTTGCATTATATTGATAGTCACATTCATTTGAGCACTGCAAATTAGTCACACTATTACATTCCCCAGTGGTCTGAAAATAATATTCATCAAAATCCATAGCATCATTGCCATCATTCAAATCAGTGTTATCACAAGAAACCCCATTCCTATCAACATCCCAAAACTAGGTAAATGCACTCATCTCAAGTTCAGTAACATAGTTTGATTCATTTTTTAAATCATCATTCAGCTCAATGCAAAATGTTTCAAAGGAAGGCTCAAAAATTTAAAGACCAAATCTTGAGCCAAAATTTTCATATTTATTTGCAACATATTCACTACTGCAATTGTCAGCAGATAAGAAAGCATCTAACCTGGATTCAATAGATCCACCATAGCATGGTTCTTATTCACCAACAAGTGAGCATGTGTCTTCATCAACTTTTACATTATTGCACCCCTCATTCAAAACAAACATGTCCATTTTCATATTGTGAGGAAAATAAACATCAAGAAACAACCATATTCAATTTCACATTCACTAATATGAAAACCATTGATACTTGCATCATTGGTTGCTCTACACATAGATCAAAAAGTTCTGCAATATCAACACATTCTGAAATTTCACAGTTAGATAAATCAACAAGCTTTTTCATATTATCAATTGGTAATAATATTGATCCAATATCCATACATTTGTCATAATGCATAACTTGATCATTTAATAATGAACCCATTCTTCCATCAGTGTGCACATTATCATCCTCTTCATGTACAAGTGACATTTCCATCTTTGTTTCATATAAATAATCACAAGCAACAGTGACATAACCATGTTCATTAGCATCATAGTCAACATCATCAACATTTTTATCATCTCTAACATTGTGCTTAGGATTAGGATATTGAACACACAAGTTTTTATCTTCAAAGTCATCATCACTCACAGAGTTAGTATGCTCCATTGATAGCAAACCCAAACTACATTCTGGTATTCATCATATGAAATTTGTTCATTTACTTGCGAACAAGTGACTTCATCAACATTCATATCATTGCATTCTTTATATGAAGAAAACACCTCTAGATCATCTTCATAGGAGAATCCATAATCCTCAGAAGAATAATCAGGTTCATTGTCATTATGATCCTCATCACAATAAAACTCATTACTACATAAACTATGCTCAAAAAATTTATAATGAATGCTTAAAGTTTCATTTTCAATATCTTGACCATTGATTTGTAATGAAATATTTGCAACACTTTCATTTTTGTCACTAATCAAAACATGACATGGAATGACATCTTGCATATCTTTTACTTCTTCATCATCCAAGATATTACAAGGAGATATTTCATGCATATCAATTTTTTCATCATACCATGTATCTTTATCTTGATTACTGTTATATTGATCTGCATATATGTTTCTTGTGAGCTAATTACAATCATTATCCTCATTCAAACATGGATCTTCATTTTATGATAGTATTTTCAAGTATGTGCATCATGTTTTGATTTTTCTCAATAGGACAACTACTATCAACATTTTGAGACATCATATTTTGTGCATAATTACATTGGTATCCTTCAAAAATCTTTATTCAATCAAGTACTTGATCAAAACTATGAGGTTTCAATTCTTTTGGCAAGGTACTCAGCCTTGACTCATAGATTTCACAAAACAAATAAATGCACGTTGAATCCTCAGGTCTGAAATTTTTGGATACTTCCAACAAGGCATCCAAAAACATTGCAAACAAATCATACAATGATTCTCCCTTGTGCCTCTTCATTTTAGACAATTCTTAAACAAAACACGTATGATCAGCATTGCTCAAATTTTGTTGATGCTCAACTTGGAGTTCACTGTGATTTGTATGTTGTAATGATGGACAAATCAGAATAGTAGAAGCATTATCATTTTGAAAATCATTTCTATTATCTGATCCATGAATTCCATTTGCATGAGGTATGCTAGGATAACAAACACTTGCAGCTATGTATCCCCTCATCATTCAATATTTTGAGTTGTTTTCAATATCCATGGAAATTTGATATGCACGATGAAGTGTTGCAGGCTCTTTATCTCTTAAAAAATAACTCATTTCTTCATCAAATGCATCAAGATAAACAAACAAGCACAATGCATCATTTTGTCTTTGCAAATCTGAGATTAAAAGTTGGGACTAACTCATCTTCTTCTTTCTAGATGTTCATAAGTTTTTGTCTCACTAAACTTGGATCAATCCTTTTACCAAATTGTTCTATGAATGTTGCCATGAATGCATTCCACGAAGAGATAGAACACACTAGTAAATATGAAAACCAATATCTGGAATCTTCCTTTAGAGATTGAATAAAGAGCTTCATGACAAAATCTTCATGGCTTATCTCATAATCTCCCATCAAATCACAAAACTCTTGTAGATACTAAGATGTTGATTCTGAGCTTTTCCCTTTGAAACTTTGCAAGTGTTCCCTGACTTCACTAGGAACAGGATTTGGGAAACCTTGAATACCATTAAAATTTAAGGCTTTGTATCTTTCAATAGAGAAATTTCTTTGATGGCATGACAAGGGTTGCACACTTTGCATGTTTACATCTAACAACCCACAGGGATGTACAAGTGCATGATACATTTTCTTACACCTTTCACAACTTCCAGTATCAACTCTACAATTGATCATTCACTGCCCTATTTCTTTCTTTCATCAATACCTTAAAATATTGCAATGCATAACCCAAATGCATCTACACCGAAGATCTCTTTAATGGGAAAATTTAAGAAAAAGCATACTTCTTCAACATAATACATAGGTTGTAAATTATAACTCAAAAGTACGTAGAATAATCACCATTATTTCCCTTTCTTAGTGCTTAGTTTCACTCAATAGGGAACCAAATTTTTTCCATAATTTCAAATATGGTTTTCATACACAAGCGTATCCTTCTTGAAAACCAAAATATGGAAAATACTTGGATATGTTGCAGCTGCTGCAAATTTTCTTTCCTGACTGGAAATCTTTGTAGATTTCAAACATCTTCATCAAGATCTTTAGCAGAGTCGCCACCTCTCTTCATAGAGGACTAAACTTCGAATAATATGAAGCTCTTTCAAAGATGGATTTCATTTTGGGTCTCCTTGAATAGCAGAGTCACACATAAATTCTTTTAAATATGATGCAACAAAACCTCTTCCAGGTCTAAAAACTTCAAAATCTAAACTAGATGTTCAAATTCACAAAAATTTTGACTCATTCCAAATGGACACTCCTTTGATCTCCCCAATAGAGTCACCAATTTGTTGGTTTTTTTTCTTGCAACCCCCAATCCTACGGAAAAACACAATGCCTAAACCAAAGGATCAAAAGGTTAAGACAAAAGTCTTGCACTATCAACACATCAGGGACAAGAAAAGCCAACAAACAAGGCTATAATCAATTTTCTACACTTTGAGCTCCATAAGACTCAAGAGGGTGTTCCTATTCAAGGATCTACACATATAATAAGGCTTGCACTAAAAAACTCATTGCAAATCTCTAACATGTGGATGTCTCTCAGATAAATGTATAAAGGGTGTTATACATTTGATTACATTTAGGCGTAATCCCTTTGCACCTTGAATCAACACTGAGAATAAACAAATTAAGAGAAATCTTCATCTCAGATACACAAATGAGTTGCAACTAGAACATTCCCAAGCGTAACCTCTATGTTATTTAATCTACATGAAGATACAAAAAATCAAAAATAAGTTAAACCTGAAAATGGAAAAGATTCATTAAGTTTTTAAGTGGTGATTCTTTCCAGGATTTGCACAAAAGAAACATACTAGACTAGTGCCTTGTCCATAACATAATCAAAATAAAATAACCCATCTGGTATTATCCCAAACACAAAACTAGTGACCATTAAGCCATTACCACCTTACAATAATGAGGTCTCTTTAGGACATATATGCAACATTCTTAATGATCTTGAATGCAATACAATATATTCAGTATTTAATTGAGAGCACACTTTAACCCATTCTTTGAATAGAAGCCAACAATCAAAACACCTATTATAGCAAATGTGCAACAAAAACCATCATAATCTTGATTACTTTGATTGAAAATATAATTCATACATTTTGGAGACATTATAGTATGACATTGTTCATCATAATCTGAAAAACTGATTTGCTTTCCATTAACAAAAATGGATTACAACATTGAAACTCTAAAATTTAAAGAACTCCTAACTCTAGAGACAAAACCTTGTACAAAAATTACAATACCCTCAACCTGGACAACTTCGAACCACCTTACAATGAAACAGCTTCTCATTTAAGAGAAATGAGAAGAAAGAAGAAAAGCCCTAAAAAGAAATAATCATTGGCACATGGCATCTCTCAGCTCCCTTGATTTGCAACATGACTGACCTTTAGAAGATTCTTTTCACTCTTCATTTTACCTCTCCTTTTCCTTTATTCCTTGCAGTTGAAATATTATTTTTCCCTTAGCTTGCCTTCATTCCCATGCACCTCCTTTACTTATATGTAAAAATTCATTTACAGTAGTATTTTTTTCTAGCAAGTGCAAATTTTCACTCTTGGGTAAAAACCCATTTACTAGTAGTCAAAAAATGCCATTTAACTTGTATTTTAACTTTGCAAATTGTTCCATGGAGCCTTTATTTCAACCCCTGTCTCCTTGCAATTAATTTGGCATTTAATTTAAATGGAAAATATGTATCCATTTCATCTACAAATGGCTTGACATTTTTTCAAACACTTATCCTACAACCAATTTTTCCTTAATTAAGCTTGCAATTTCTACATCACCATTTCCACCATGTTCCATTTTATCAAAGCTCCATTGGAGGATATTTTTATGATTGCAAGAGCATTTCCAGTTTGATTGTCACTGAGAAATCATTCACAATACTAATCAAATCAATACCTAGACATTTTCAAACATCCTTCATTTACACTACAAAGAAAAATATTTAGAAGGTTGCCATTGCAAAGGAACCATGTGCAGGTTGTGATTATTGCATTTGGGTCTTTTCCTTGCTTACTGGCACTTTACAGAAGCTCAAAATGTTGCAAAAATTCTCCCAAGGCATAAGGAATAGATTGGGAAGGTTTCAGGATGAAGAAACAATCATATTGCACTTGCAGACACTATGAAAATTTGTCCCAAATGCAAAAAACGTGATTAATCTTCATATTCTTTGAATGAGAGAAGCATTGCAAGACATTCTTAATGATATAAGGGCATTCATTTTATTTCTGGGTCATTTCTATCACTGCTTCAAACAACATCCAATTACAGACCTTTTTCATGTTGCCGACAGTAAGAAATTTGACAAAATTTCTACTAAAACCTACTATCGGGGTATTGAAGAAGCTTCAAATAATTTCTGCACATTGAAAAAATGCTTTCCAATTCTCACATAGCTCCAAAATCCCCCGAACAACATTTTCATGTGGTGGGAAATGACAAAGGAACTCAGAAAAAAACCTCATCTATGCTTGCTTGCTTCCCCACAAGCATTTTCTACGACAGTACTTGTTTAACTTTGAAAAAGGGATTTCAATGTTTTGGTTGGAAGATGATGCCTCAACCATTTTTTCGTGTTCTTTTTGTAGACTCAACTCTTAGAGAATCCTTTCCTCGAGGTTTTACACTTAGAAAAAAAATTCTTTTGGCTCATTCAACTCTCAAACACACATGTAGTAAATGCATTTCCATTATTGATATCT
>VDFB02132778.1:0-27076 GCA_007258455.2 Sequoia sempervirens | reverse complement strand
TATCTTGTTGAGACATGCTATTAGATGGGTAAGGGAACTTTATAGGTTTTATGGCAATAATTTTAGGCTACACCATCATTGATTTGACCTTTTATACTCATGCAACAACTTTGTATGTCCATTTTGTAGCTTATCAAAATATGCTTACAATTTTTTTTTGCTATAGCCTTTGTAAACATTGTAGAGTCCACTACTAAAAATGTAGCTTGAGGCATAATTCTGTTTGCCAATGTTATAACAATCAAATTTCCACTCAATTTAGTTATGTCCCTAGAAACCTGGGGCTTGTTTTATTTTATAACTATATCCCATATAGCTAGTGTTTCATACTTTGCACTAAATCTAGAGCCAATGTATAACTCCTTTGTATGCTCTGCATCTCCCAAAACATCATTCTTAGTGTCTTGCCTTCTAATAGTGTCTATAGCTATGGTAGAATATATCCTAACCTAGTAGCAATAGACACCCATTTTCCTTGACCAATATTCACCCCTCTTCAAGGGTCATGTTTGCAAGGTCAAATTCAATCTACTTCTAGATACTCTAAGGATTATCCTCATCACTACCGCATTCTCTTTACTAGAATCCTCTTCCTTATTTTTCTAGATGTCAACATTTGTCTTTACTTTAACCAACATCATTTTAAATTCATCAAATTTGATGAATTCATCATCTAAGAGGAATTTTTCATAAGCCAATACTTTGACATCTTGCACTACCTTGTCCCCTTCCTCCAAGTTCATCCAAGTTCTCTCTAAAGGAATGTTAGGGACATTGTGATTCCTAGGTGAGGCAATGGCCTACCTTATAATTTTCTCATCAAGGAAATTTTCACCACTTCCCTCTATGATTTTGTATTCAACCAATAGTTGAACAACTCCCTCTTACAAAATTTCTTTGTGAAACCTACCTCTTACAACTAATGCAATTGGTGACCCAATGGGATAGCTAGCTATCTACTCAATTTCATGTCCTCCTAAGGTAATCTTAGGAGACATTATCCCAAGAGCATCAACATTTTCCAACATTAGCCCCATTTTTTCAATTGGGTTCTTGATCACAAAAAATTCACCCTTATAATTGTCATCAACAGTCCTTTTCTCAATAGTGAAGATTTGCCCCTACTCATAACTTGGTCTATCTACTTCCTTCCTAACTTAATCGATGAAATGTTCAAGCTCATGTCTCCTCTCCTTCTCCACTTGCATTCTATAATCTAACAACTTAGACTCTAAGAGCTCTAAGACTTCCTTAGAGACTGCACTAAAGTCCAAAAATTTCAAATTTGTAGGGAAGAATGACCCTTTTTATGTTGCCTCAAATGTAGCTTGTCAACTTCATTCAATTTCCAAATTGTCTCAAGAAAGGCCACTCTATCTAGCACAATAGATAATACCACTTGGACATGGAATTATCCTATCAACTTTGAAATATATTAATTCCTTATTCATTCTATCTACAAAAAACAAGGCAAAGTTAAATTATACATTTATATATGTGTGTTGGATGTCTACAACTGTCATCATCATATGTAGCTACATACACACCTTATAATATACTCATAAGACCGAAAACATATCCATATAGGTCATTTTGAAATACTCCTCAAAAGTTTCAATGCTAAAAGGATCCACCTCTTAAGAAAGAAGAGGCTTCACTTCATATGTTCCTTTCAATATGTGGTTATGTAGCCATTTGACAATATAGCTACTTTTATCTTTTTTGTATTCCTTGCACAACTAATCAAAGTTGATATTATAGTCAATCATCAAATCAAGGTCAAAGCCCTTAACAATTAACCCCTTATTTAGAGAGAAAATTGCATCACTACCCTTGCCTTTTACTTTCCTCAAGATAGGGTAATACTTATCACATTGGGAAAACATTAAATCAATATTGATAAAAATATTTGGCACTGCCAACTTCCCAAATATAATCCTTCTAGATGTTCAAAATTGGGATAGGCTTATTAGATCCATTATAACAATAACCAAACAAATCCCACCTATTAATAGGATTGATTACATCTTTGATCAACTTGGCCATATCTTGCAATTTATATGAGAGAATGCATGTTCCTTGAGGGTGCTTAGTTCTTTTTGTAGACCTTGAGAATTAATTGACTAGATCTTAGTCTAAGATTATTTTGTCTTTATGTTGATCGACTCATTTTGAATACTACACAAGACCTTACCAAAATTTAGACTAGGAAATGCTTTATGGATTACAATTTCCTTACTAGTTGAACCACACAAACCTTAGATTATAAATAATTTGTAGATGATTTCAATATTTTTGACAACTTACCCATTAATAGTCATGGTTAAATGTTGGAGGAATTTTTTGAGCAAGGAAAATTACCAATTGAATCAAAAATATTTTCTTTCCAATTGTAGCCTTCAACTTTCTTCCTCAAGTGTCTAGAATTGACTCTAAATTATGTTGGGACTTGAATATAATGGATTAATTGTTTCACCACCTTTTTTCATTAAATTTAGTGCACTAACTTAGGACTTATAGCTCATAATTATTAACAATTTTGATCCTAGTTAGAATTCTAGCCGTTGATTCTCGTAGACAATCGAATTGATGCCTATTGCACATTATAAGTCAAATTTGAATTTTTTTTTACAAACATCAAAATCAAGCTCATGTCATGAAACATAGGACCACTCTAACATATGCAACATATTTCACTAAATCACTTACATGTGACCCAATAAAAATATGATGTTTAACCACCTTTAACAATAGCTAAGTCACCGCAAGTATTAACTCACCACTTCTTTTCCCATTCCACATCACACGGTCTAAAGTGGGACCCACAAGATAATTTGTGTTACGAGAATTTTATGCAATACAATCAAGTGGCATCATCTTTAATCCACTTTAGATTATTCTTCCAAGTTTTTATTTGTTCATTGCAAATCACATACATGAAAGTAGGCCCTTTTAAAAAATATGATGTTATAATGTAGGAAAATGTATCCTTTTACATTTTCACACTTGTTTAGGCCCTCCTTGCTAAAATTGGGCTTCTTTATGCCTTATTTGGTCCTATTTTGCATCCACAAGCCTAATTTAATGCATTTTTTTTAGGATAATCCTGACATTTAACAAATGACAAATCATTATTCAATGTTTGAGGTTGTGTGTTCTAGATCTAGTGATCTGGGACTCATACACCACCTTGGTCGTATGGGTCCCACCTAGGTCTCAGGGCTTTATTTTAAACATTGCATTAAACTTAACATTTCTTGAAGTTTGTGTCTCGTGTTTAAGACACTAGGACTCATATGCCCCAACTAGCATATGAGTCCTGCTTTAACCAGGACCTATTTTAAATCAAATTCTTGGTAGGATTTTATTATCTTAGATCTCATTTCGGCTTTTAGTTTTGTAATTTTGAGAAATTTGGCATAAATAAGTATAAATACAAGGTTATTTCACATAATTTCACCTAAGCAATTCTAATGAGAGCTAGCAAAATTGATGAGAGCATTCCTAAGGCAAGTTTATGAGATCAAGAGCATTCAAGAGCTAATTATCAAGAATTTTGGAGCATCAATTCAAGATTCAAGCATCATGTCAAAGTCTTCATGCATCATGTGTGTTTGTGAGCTAACATTTGTGATGTAGGTTCTCATGATTCAAGTGAGCATTCAAGTCAAGTTTCAAGAATTCAATCAAGAATCAAGATCCACATCCATTGGAGCTATTTCTATAAGATTGCAGCCTTTATTTTAAGGGTTTGGTGAGTTGCAATATTACATTTGTTCATTCATCCTTCCTTCATGTTATTTCATTTCATTTAAAGTTTAATTACCTAAACAGGGTTTGACCAAGGCAAACCCCTATTCTCTAACACAACAACATTTTTCCCTCTTCATGCGTTATTGCAGATTTAGGTGAATTAGAGCTTGAAGATCCTTTGAAGACAAGTTGCAAAAGTTGTCAAGGTTGTCAAGAAGTTGTCATCTTCACAGAAACTCACCTACAGGCCAGAATTCAAACTTTCGAACTTGGAGATTAGACAAGATGAAAGCTATAGAAGATCACTAGAGGCTACAAAAGTTTCAATCAAACCCTAATATTGGGACTAAATCTCCCCTCTGGGCGTATGAGTCCCAATATACCTCTTTTTACCAGTTTTCTATTGATCTTGATTTACCAGTAGAACATCACAGATTCTACCTGGATTCTTTTAGCAAGACTAAATCACCTAGCTTGGCGTATGAGTCCTAGTGCACTTCAGAAACAACAAATTTTAGGGTTTTCAAATCTTGTTTAGACATCTCCTATCCTCCAGGTACTTTTTTATTTCTCTCTATTTAGTAATTTGATTTCATGGTTTGAGTTTCTAGGGTTTAGTGCATTAGGGTTTGCATTTCTCTTTTGAAGCTTCATTTTAATGGTGAACCCTCATTTAATCACACCTAAGAAAACCCCCTTGTAGCCCTTCCCTCAATTGAGTCACTTGGTTGAGGGATCTCTAGGGTTTCCTTATGAACTAGAAAGTGAAATAGGTCCCCTAAGTTGTCCATCTCCTAAAAGGTGGACACCTTATTTTCTTTTGGTTCAGATGAAAAGACTATATGTGATGCAATAGGGGACTCACAATTGTCAAAGCCTCAAGGGATCTAGTACCTTCTTTGTAGTGAGTAAAAAAATGCATTGTCTTAACTAATCTTGAAGCACATCACCCTAACACCAAATGATTTATCACATATACTCACCTTCTAAGGACACATGTTAATAAGTTGCACTATCACAATCTAAACAAGGAACCTTGACTAAAATCCATGGTGTGAATAATTATCACGATGCAATGACAAACTACCACATAGAAAAAGTGATAGGGAATCTTGCCTCATCCATCCTAAATCATACACATCATTAATTACAAACCAATTAAAAGACACAAAATCTACAAAATTATTACATCATGTCACAACAATAAGTGAATATGACTCAAAATTGGAGACACATGACATCATAGTGCTAACTCATAGTCTAAAAAGGATTTTTCAAAAAAAAATAAAAATGTAAAGGTCTTATATGATGCAATCAAGTGCTACCACATGGATAACCAATTGAAAACCAAAAACTTTAAGATAAAGTTGAGACATTAAAATTGTTAGGAATAAATGGGAATTAGTGGTACTAAGCTAGTAAGAAATGTGGGACCGATAAAACAATGGAGCTTGAGGTGTTAAGACTCATGACTTAAGTTATTTCATGTAGGTAACTATTCACCATTAAAATAAAAATTTGGGGTGACTAAACACATGAAGAACTCAATGAAGACTAGGATTTTAGCCAAAGACCTAAGAGATATAACCTAGAAAAGAACAAAGGATAAAATCCCTAAGGATCAAAATGAAAAACTATAACACTCTGACAAGACTCTCTCTCTCTCTCTCTCTCTCTCTATATATATATATATATATATATATATATATATCTCCATCTCCCTCTTTCTCTATTTCTCTCTTTTATTTTCTCTACATGTTTCTTTGTCTCCTATATCTCTCTTTTTCTTTTTTTATTTCACCCCTTCTCTCTCTCTCCTACTTTTTTCTTACTCTTTCCTTGTTTATCTATTTTCCACATCTCTGAGCTAATACTCTATCTCTATTTCTATATTCCCCTCTCTAATACATGTAAATCATGCATATCTTGATAAACAATAATTCTTCCAATTCATATATGTTAGGAAACCATTGAACCATAATTTTACATAACAAAAAATATGAAAATTTGATCTTATTATAAAATAAAGACATGTTTCTACCATAAAATGGTCAAAGAAAAATAAAATGTGAATTTTACAATAAATAGGCACCTTCTTTTCAAAAGAACAAGTTGGATCTACTTTCGTGACCACAACTTTCCTAAGCTTTGTTTTGGTATTAGTAATTTCCAATACATGCAAATCATGTATATCCTGATAAACAATAATTCTGCCAGTGCATATATGTTGAAACACAAATGAACTAGAATCTATCATAACAAAAACTATGGACATTTCATATTATTAAAAAATAAAGCCCGTTTCTACCATCAAAAAATTGTATAAGTATCAAGCTCAAATGTATGATGAAACATAGTTTAACACTAAAAATTCTTTGGGAAAATCAAGTCTATACTATAAATAGTATCCACCATACTTACATATCAACCTATGTTGTGGTACGTGTTGATGCATCAACTACAAAAGACTTCACCCATCATTTTTTGGCAAGAAGTAATGAAGCTTTATAACATGAACCCACACTACTTAAAGTGTGGTCCAAGTTGCTTTATGAACCAAAATCCAATGGGTGGAACTTGAAGCCTAAACTCAAAGTGATCAAAATATTGCACGTGTAGCAATAATTCAAGGCTACCACATTTCCATGCAAAGGTGCATTGAGTGTAGAACGTCGTTTACTTAATGGCCTAAAAATTAGACTTAAAGACCTAGTAATGACACTATATAATGAAGTCTATGGATTAACATACAAATCAAAAGGTAATGCACAACTTCACTCCTCTTAAACTTATAAACTCAACAAGAATTTGAGATTACTATTTATAGTAAACACAAGGCTATGTGCAAAATAATTATAGTAACAAAAATTTGAATACAATAAACACACAAATACTAAGAGGCTATAATGAGAAGTCAACAATTATGCTCAACTTTGGTTATTTGGTTTTGTAATTGGCACTACTAATCTATATAAACAATAAAAATTATTTTAAAATTCTATCTTTTTGAATCCTATCTATCTACTTTATACTAAAAGAAAATTGCACTTAGTAATTAAATTGTTGAGAAAATTGTGATTATTGGAGAACATTTTCATTCTTGGTTCCATCTTTCCAATTGGTTATGCAAACTTTGCTTTGATAAATGCAAAAGTGCAACTCCACATTAATTGCCCCTTTTTTATGTTTGATCCCTCATATGTCTTCTTTCTTGAGAAGGATAAGGAGATAAAGGTACTAAACAATAGTGCATATGTGACCCTACAAAATCAAAATGAGGGCCATACATGTGTCAATTACAAATAATTAATATTTCATTATTATCATTGGTCCAATATTTATTACAGGCATAGCCACCATATTGGGTGTCAACCTTTGGCAACATCTTTATTGGTGTACCAACTGCTAATTGGTCCACACATATCCACATGAATATGCTCATATTCTTGTAAGATTTGAATTCCATACACTAAGGACTTTGCTTATCAAACTTTAGGTAAGAATAGAGGAAGATGTGATGCCTACACTATTTTAAATATAATCAAATGATCTACACATTATGAATGTACATCTAATTGGTGGAATCTAACAAAGAGGAGAGAGAGAGAGAGAGGGATAGGACAAAGGGAGGGAGGAAGAGAGAGACAAAGAGATGCAAGCAAAGGTAGAGAGATACAAAGAGAGGCAGAGAGAGATGTATAAAGATACAATATTCATATTTATAATAACTCTTTATTTGTGCATTTTGAGGATGTCACACCTAGGAGACTTAAAAACATTAAATAATATATAAAGTTAAAGTAAGTGGATGCACATTCAATTTGGAGCTATTACTTATCCATCAAGACCTTGGTTGCACACACAACATTATTTTCTTGATGAACTACCAATTGACCTCATGTGCTACATGAATGTATGCAAAAAAAGGAAAAAATGTTGGTTGACCTTACACACCTCTTTGGCATACTCATTGCATACCAAGTTGTGATTGCTAGTTTAATAATTTTTGGTCTAGTGGATATTTTATTGTAATGGATGTAATTTAGAAATAAAATTGATAAATTAATTATATGATAATATTTTTTTAATTTTGATGATATTTTCATATTTTTATATTAAAAATAGTAATATTAGTTTTTGATAAGGGGGTAAACAGGTTTTGAATGGACCCGAAACCATTTACAACAAATTTTGAATGGACCCGAAACCATTAGTTTTTAAGGGGACCCAAAAACCACACAAAGATGATCAAGCTGCCCTAAAGAAATATTCAAATTCAACCAGCAGCAACAGGGAAGCAACAAGCCAACAACTAGCCAAAAGCCAGAGGGTTGCCCAGAAAAGAACCAAGATTTACATGAATCTTGAACTAGTTGGTTTTGATGGGACCAACAACCCACTACAACCCAATGGTTTTGACAGGACCACCAACCCACTGAAACAAAGTTTTGATCAGGGCCTTAAACCCAAATCTATGGATTTTGAAGGGATCCACAATCCCGTACATCCAGGTTTTGACAGGGACCTTGAACCCAAAGATATTACAAACAAAGCATAGATCAAGAACAAAGCTCCACCAACAAAAAATTCTGAGCCCAGTAAAACACCCTTTCCACCTCTACAGGAAAGGTCACCACAAATGCACAAGGTTCTTGTTACCTGAAACATGGGTTTTACATGAATCCCATAACCATGAATGAAGGTCTCCTCCATAAGGCAGCCACAGGCCGAACAGTTTAGAGCTTCAAGCAGCCCCCAAAAGCTACAATCAACAACTTCCTTGCAGCCCTTCACCATCTCCATAAGAGAAGCATTCTTACACCAACACATCTCTTCTCCCAAGCAACCCCTCTCCACCTCAATATAATGAACTTTAGAAGAAAAGGAGTGAAGATAGAAAGAAAACCACCCCCAGCACCAGTAAACCGCCTCTCCCCTACACACCTTCTCCACCTCAATAGAAGAAGCATCCACCTCCATAAGATTAACAAGAGAGAAAACGAACTGCTGGCAGTAGGTGTCTTTACTACTAGTCAAAATCCTCACCTCTATAGAAGACTTTAGACCAAATAGTAAAGGAAGGACTAAATAAACCCTGATCAACATAAAAACTTTAAAACACACATGGATCTTGAAAATATTCTCCCATAACCATATCTTATCCAACAATAGAGGGGAGGTCCAAGACCAAAAATAGCAGGGGTTAAGAAAGAAGCACCAAAAAATATTCAAACCCTTGCACAAACAAAGCAGGAGAGAACCTCCAACCAAAAATTACTCACAGCTACCACATGAAACGTGAAACCTTCAGAAGAACAAGAGGCAACATCATCAGACCTTATATGGCCACAGGCACAGGAAAATTTGGAGCCTCTCCGGGTAGAACCAGCCACCACAAGCACTCCAGCATGCATTCTCAGACAAAAGCCAAACCATAACAGCAGGATATCCTTAGATAGGGCCAAACCCACAATAGGAAAATAGTAATATTTGTTATTTCTTCCCTAATTTAATAATTTATGTTGAATAAAATGACAATTAAAGTTCTATTTTTTATTTATTTTTCATTGAATCTTAAATATTTCCTTGCAATAACCAATAAAATGAAAGTATTTTTCCATTATTTTTTTGCTAGAGTTAAAACCTTTGCAATAAATATTGTATGCTAAAATTTTAAATCTATTAATAATGCTCGTCTCATTGAAGTAATATTGGTGTGGTGAGGTGGGGCATTGAGAAAACGCGTAAGCTACAAATTTATTAAGAGGTCAACATGTGACATCTATTTCTTGATTTATAATTTTGGTAATTTCAATGCTTCCATAGACTATAATATAAAATTCAATCATGAAATATCATTTTAGTTTTGATAACAAACAAAAGGGAAAATTGGAAGTTGAAAGAAAAATGAAATTGTATGACAACATTGTATTATGAGGTTACACTAGGATTTTGAGTGTATAGATAGTCAAATACTTGATAGGTAATTTCAATAGAGTATAACTACCCTCAATATATATGTTTTTCCTTAGTCCTTTTTGTATTTACACTCATCAAAAGCATTAATTATATTTTGAAGGATTAGAAATGATAAGTTACACATATTTTTCTATACTATATGTTTGGCTCTTTGAAAGTCTTGTTGTTTAACATATTGTAGATATATAGTAAGTATTTTCATCCCTACTCTATCAGTTTCTATTTTACTTTTGTTTTTTAATTTGAACTCTAGTTACTTGCATGCTCTTGCAGTTGTTGCTTAATCTTCAATCTTGATTTATCTATGTGTTTGTTTTAAATATATGTGTATATGGTAGACCCTGTTAGAATTATTTTTTAAATTTAAGAATATTATCTTTTTAGATAATTTTATTTTTACTGCAACTAAAATTATCATATATGTATGGTGATTTAAGCTTCTAACAAATTTATCTTTTTATACAATTGATGGGTTAAATAATTTGTGGCTCACAATGCTACAATTAATGATCTTAATTTTGATTAGAAAATATATTGGGAACTATTTAGATGGTGGATATGTTGTAAATATTTTCTTTATAGATGCAAGCGTAAATTTTGAATATCATTATTCCATGAAGGTAGTTGCTCTTAATCTATATTATACAAGAAAGACATCTCTAGGATATTTTCTATTGGCGATCTTGCTAGGTGATTACTAGTTTGTATTATTTATCAATGCTAAATGATGACTAGTGTATCATGATCAAGCTAGTTTGATAAAGAAATAAGACTTTGATTTAAGAGTTCAAACAAAGATCTAAATTGGAAAGTTTTCACTACCTTGGATGTTTATAAAATTTATTTAATGAGCATTAATTTTGATCTAATATGGACTATTAAAACTAGGATGTTTCACTTTAAAAATAACTATATTGATATTTCTCTAAATATTTATAAAATATGTGCATTTTGGAGGTCATATCCATGATATGAAGAGTAGTTTTTTGGCTTGGGAAAATAATATTAATGTGAAAATTTGTCACTAAAAATAACCTACACATTACATGTCCTACACAACCAATCAATAGTCTGTATTGTTGGAGCCTAAAATATCATGCAAATTTTAGGTTCCCATGATGAAAAACTGGATTTCAACACTCAGAAACACAGTTAAAAAATCTGTTAAAATGGTTAACTTTGAGGGTAAATATTAAGCAAATGGATGATGATCATAACAAACTGATTGGTGCCTTTGATTCTCTACACCAAAGTCTACCTCCATGCCGAAGTCTACTTCCATGCCAATTTTTAGGGCGCTTGGACATCATTTGGTATTTTTTCAAAACCAAAACCAAACTGATTTTGCACAGTTTTGATAGTGTCAAAATTCAGAAAATGTCAAGTAAGCAATTTTGAATATTGATAGTTTTCAAACATGATGAGATCGTGCAAAATCATTCGGCAAGCATATTCTCCTACCACCAATCAACATTCTAGTACATTTTTGTGGCTCTTGGAGACCATTTGATCAGTTTTACAAAGCAGTTCTGAGGGAAACTGAATCTATTTTTGCTAGAAAACAAATTTTGACAAATACCTAGTATTATAGGCAATAAGAAAACATACCCCGCGTCACCGCAAGCACTGAACAAAAGGTACGCGGGTGAGCCGTAAGCCTTCCAGCATCCCCGTGGGAGAAGTCAAGAATGTGTGCGGTATTGCGAAGTGCGGGAATGCGGTAAAAATCAAATGTTTTGGTATTGGGGGAAGTGTGAGGAGGGTGAAATATTAAAATAAATATGGTGTCAGGTGGAACCCTAAATCAACATGGAAATTTATTAAAACGAAAGCTTAACATTATTTTAAGGGGATGTAATAATGTAAAATGAGGTTATAAGTATTTTCACCCAAAAATATTTTCACCAAGGAGGTTAAAAGGAGATATATTAAATCATTCAATGGTTAATTTTTTTTTAATTTGGTGGCAATAAAATAGGTGCTCGCAAGAAAGTAAAATTAAAGTATTGTTAAATACTTATTTTTCACTTGGAAGTTAAATGTTTTCTAGCGAAGGAGTTACCAAGATGGGTAAGGGAATTTATCAGAGGATTCAAAAGGAAATAATTATTTTTACTCAAATTATATATTTAGTGGGAAAAAAATGGACATGAAGTTTCCAACAAAAGATTTATTGTGAAATAAAGACAATAGAGATTAAAATATTTAATTTGTTGAAAGCTATTAATTAAATATTTTATTTTCACTAAAGAACATTGAAAGCTTGCACTCAAACAAATGAAGCGTCATAACCCTAAAATATGTATTGTATATATGTACAGTGATTTAAGGATTTCTTTTGGATAATTGAAGAAGAACCTAGTAAGAAAATATTTCAACACACTTTATGCAAGTCATAAATTTAGTGAAGTTTTATGCCAATCATAGAACCTCATTCTCAAAGTGCCTAGCAACTAGAGTTAAGCCAATAAAGGGAAACACATATCATTCTTGATTTTTGACTTCATTGTCCATGTGGATAGAAGTCACTAACCTGTCACACCCCAAAAAATAAATTTCATAAAAGCAAAGTATATATACACTTTTATTTTTTCATGCAGTAGGAGTAAAAGTAACTAGCAAGTTATCATCTATTGCATTTATGCCATTGTGATAGATCTATCAATTCAATCAAGTCATACAACTTTAAATCTGCTTCAATTATATAGGTGCACCCGCCTAGGTCTGGCAGAGCCTGAAGAGAGGAAGGTCCAAATTCATCATTTGGCCTTGTACGTTAGCCGAAAATGTTGTGAGAGCTTGACAACCTCTCGTGATTCAAACCTGTGTTTTTGAGACCTAACAGTTTGGCGACTCCATTGGGGAGTCAACTCAGAGTTAGAGCCTTTGTCATAGAGTCAAAAATCTTATACAGATTCCACTAGAAATAAGAAGTTATAACATTTTCTCACTTTTAAGAAAGTGAGTGGCGACTCTAGTAAAACAAAGTACATATTGAAACATCACAACAACTCAACATGAATGGTAGAAGGTCCCAATACAAAGGAGGTCCAACTGGTAACAGTAAATGGCCACATAAGGATGATAAGGGTAAGAAGGTATCTGATGACATGTGCATCATAAAAAGGACAAAACATCAAAACCACACTGTGAGACATATGATCATTATGATACATGGACAAATAGTTCAGCTAGAGAACCTCAAACTCCTAAAGAAAAAAGAAATCATTTTTATAATCCTCAAAAACAAGAGGAATTCAACGCTGGTTTGGAAATTGAAAAGGACAAGATACAACAAGAGTATGATCGTAGAATGAAAGGAATTCAAAATGAGCATGTTAATAATGTAGCCCCTGAAGGAGATTATGAATTCATGACCAAGCAAGAACTAGATGCACACTTGGAGTTTGAAAGACAAGAAGTGGAAAGAGAAAAGGCAGAATATGAACAGATGAGGCTCCAAACAATAACAGAGCTCCAAGACTTAAAATTGCAGAAAGCTCAAATTAATGCTTAGACGACTAGCCTTTCTAAATATATACCACCTCACAGACAAGGAAGCAATAATGCAGGACCTTCAAATCCACCAAAAGCTCATTAGAATCATATGGGGAATCAATACATACAACCAAATGTTCCACCAAAAAATGAATCACATCATCAGAATGCTCAACCACCTCATGGCCAACAATATATGCCACCCCCTCATACACAATACAACAATCCATTATATCAATATCAACATCCCCACAACCCACCTCCTCAGCAATACACAACCATGGTCAAAAAATTTGACTTAGTAGGATTTCAACTATATCCTTACCCTATAGATAGCATTTGGAGAGGCCTTGTCCCAAAATTTACAAGAAGTAGTGCAATCACTACTGAGGAACATTTAAGGAGTTTCAATGCTTTTATTCGAGACTTGGAAATGCAGTATGAAGACATGCAGATGAGACTATTTATGATGTCACTGACTGAAGAAGCCAGAGATTGGTTTAACAGTTTACCAACAACTTCTATTGATTCCATTCAAGAATTTCATGATCAATTCCTTGAACAATATGGGAACCAGTGTGCACCATTTTTGCCTTTCATGAATTAGTGACTAGCCAAAAGAATCAAAATGAGTCAATTTATGACTTTAACCAAAGGTTCAACAAATTACAAAATAAGATACCACCCAGGTCAAAATCGACAGACCCTACAGCATTGAGTATTTATCTGAAGGCATTTGATCCAAAAATAGGATATGAGCTTAGAAATAGGTGCGCCAGGAATTTAGCCGAAGCTCAGAAAATAGCATTGACTATTGAAAACAATAGGAAGGTTGCAGGAATGGTTGCTAAAAGAGATAATCCCAAGGTTCCTCAACAGTTTAGCAATCCTCAGCATAGACAAGAAAATATATACAAAAACGAGAGGTCGAGGTTACATGACATGCCTTACAATATAAATTGGAAGGATGGAAACTCTATGATGGATAGACCTAGAAGCAGGGAAACTCCTGACCCCTTAAAGAAGAAAGGAGCGTACATGGTCAACAATAGTCTGTGGTGTGAAATTTGTGACGCACCACATTCCCCTAATCACTGTGTTGTAGCTCAAAAAATAGAAGAAGAGGAAGTACTAGTAAACAATGATGAAGAAGATCATACAATATATTTAACCTCTATCACCCTTCATCCTATTGAAGAAAGATATTCATCTTCAGAAGAAAAAGGTTATTAGTATAATGTTGATCATCAAAAATATAACATTCACATGGCAGAACAACAAGTCCTTTCTGATCATGAAGAAAGCAACGATGAACAATGCCCTCCTAATGCATCATATCGGTCAAAAAAATGCAATATAAAGAGACCAACTGAGGAAGAAATTAGGAAATTGACTATTGTTGCAGTAGAACAAGCCAAAAATAAATATTGGTTGAGAAACAAAACAGTGAATGAAAATGAGGGTGTACCAAGAGGAATATTTATAAAAGACAAAACACAAGGAGCACCAAAGAAAACAAAAAATAAGCAGCTTGACAAAAAATTCATAAGCATGTTCAAAAAGAAGAAAGCAAAGAGCTGCATAAAAATGAACAAAAGCCTGCTAATACAGATAAAAGAGAAAAGGAGGAAAAAGGAGAAGCATTGGAGAAGAAGAAGATGATCAAAACATAAGGTACTTCCTTTAACTTTACACAAGCTTTGTCTCAGGTGAAAATGTTTGTCCCATTACTTGAAATGATGAAAATTAAGGAGTATAGGAATAGTGCCATTCAATTAATATCTAATGGGAATGATAAAAACACAAATTTTGAGAACAAAGTGATTAATAAGGCCAGCAATAAGCAAGAAAAGGTGAAAATTCCTGAGGTATGTCTAGGGGATACACTGATAAATCCTCCACGGGTTGACCCATTCTTCACTACATTGCTTATAAATAACAAACTAGTGAGGAACTGTATGATAGATTCTGGTGCTGCAATTAATATCATGCTAGTAGCTGCTATGAAACAACTTGGCATGTGGGTGGATACCAATGGTGGAAAATGTTATGCTATGGATAGTAGGCCTGTCCCAGTGGTGGGAGTAATGAAGGATGTTGAAGTGAAACTAGTTGCTTATCCACAAGCAACCTATAATATAGATATAACTATGATTGATACTCCTCATTTTGGGATGCTTTTTGCCAAGGTAGTGGACGACAACAATTGGAGGGAATGTGCAATTCGACCTATCTTATGCAACAATACCAATGAATGGTTAAGAAGTCAAGTTGTATAGGGAGCCAAGGATGAGTCAAATTGTAGACTATGTGCCTCAAGATCAATTGAATTGTTTTTGTGATGTAGATTTTGGGAGTTTCAGGATAGAACCAATCCAGCCTAAACTAGTCAATGATGATCCAATTGACAAACATGTTTCTAAAAATCATGATGGTGTGTGGAAGATGTATTTCGATGGAGCATGTAGCCAAGAAGGAAATGTAGTAGGGATAGTCTTTATTTCACCTGAAGGGACTACATTCAAATATTCATTTCTGCTAGTATTTGAATGTACAAACAATATAGCAAAGTATGAAGCTTTGCTAACTGGTTTAAACATGGTTGTTAAACATAAGATCAAATTGCTAGTTGTTCTAGGAGATTTTGAGCTAGTTGTTTCACAAGTTAAGTCAAAATGTGTTGCAAAACACAAAATACTGAATCAATATAGGAATGTTGTATGGGTTACCATTGAGTTATTTGATGCTTTCTCCATTGAGTGGATAGACAGGTCAAAAAATATAATGGCAGATTTTTTAGCTAATGTAGCGCTGAGAAGAGATGATATTACACTGGATGGAGTATCTCAAATTGAATTTAAAACAAGACCTGCTATCCCTGACAATATATATAGCTGGCAGGTTTTCAATGATGATACTGACCTCCTAAAATATCTTCATTGCATAGATCAGTATGAGGCTCAGAAGATTGACTTCAATGCTTTTGTGGAGGAAGTAGATGGAAAATAGACTGTGTTTGGGAAAGAGGTCTTGCAGCTTAAAACTAACAAGCTTCCCAAAGGGCTTATGGCATTGGAAAGAGTGTATGATGGAAATGATCAATCCCTCATGAAGCAAAACCAGTCAAAAGGGAGGATATTGAAGAAATCAATTTAGGGACTGAGTTAGCACCAAGAAAGGTATATATTGGAAAGAAAATAAGTCCAACAACTAGGAGAATGTTGATTGCATTGTTGAGAAAATACAAGCATGTGTTTGCATGGTCCTATGAGGATCTCAAGGCGTATAGGGAGGATTTATTTCAACATGAGATCCCACTAAAACCAAACGCAAAACCGTTCAGACAAAAGTAGAGGCCCATCAACCCAACTCTAGAACCAAAAATGCAGGAGCTAACAAAACTTAGAGATGGGGGTATTATCAATCCCATTAGACATTCAACATGGGTCTCAAACTTGGTTCTAGTAAGAAAGAAAAATGGGGATATTAGACTGTGTGTGGATTTTAGGAATTTAAACATTGCTTCCCTCAAAGATAATTACCCTCTCCCTAACATGGAAGCTATATTACATAGAGTAACAAGATGTGAGTTATTGTCAATGATGGATGGATTTTTTTGGCTACAATCAAGTCAAAGTTAAGGAATTTGAGTAGTACAAGACAACTTTTACCACCCCTTGGGGGACATATGTTTATGTGAGAATTCCATTCGGTCTCACAAATGTAGGGGCAACCTTCCAAAGGGCTATGGATGTGGCATTTGCAGATTTGATCAATGCTATAATGGTAGTGTACCAAGATGACCTCACTGCTTACTCAAAAAGGGTTGAAGATCATGTAGAACATTTGGAGAAAATATTCATCAAGGCTTTGGAATATGGTATTAGTCTAAATCCTAAAAAATGTCACTTTGTTATTACAGAGGGTAAACTTTTAGGGCATATTGTGTCAATAGAGGGAATTAGAATAGACCCTGAAAGGGTAGAAGTCATAGATAAAATCCCCATTCCTAAGACTGTCAAGGCCATTCAATAATTTTTTGGGAAAATTAACTTCATTAGGAGATTTGTGTCCAACTTTACTGAGATTGTTAAACCCATATCCAAAATGTTGAAAAAGGGAGAAAAGATAGACTAGATTGCAGAAGCCTTAGAAGCTTTTATATCTATCAAAAAATCCATCAAAGAAGCCCCTATCCTAAAGTCTCCTAATTTTTCCAAACCTTTTCAAATTTTTTCATTTGCCTCATTCCATACTATAGCAGTTGTCATGTTACAAAAGAATGATGAGGGTCATGAGCACCCTGTATCCTTTTTCAACAAGTCACTACAGGGGTCAGAGTTGAAGTATGACATTATGGAAAAGCAAGCTTTTTCACTAGTCAAAGCAACAAAGGTTTTCAGACCGTATCTTGTTGGAGCCAAAGTAATTGCCTATGTCCCACATTCAGCTGTGAAGGATATTTTGACACAGAAAGAGGTAACAGGGAAGAGATGTAGATGGATTAATAAAATCCAAGAATTTGACATGGAGATTCAAATTACCAAGTTAGTAAGGGGACAGGGTTTGGCCAAGCTGATGACAGAGACAAACATTGAAGCAAATCAAATCTGTAATATAGAGAGTGAGGAGAATGTAGTTGCAACCATTGAACATACTTCTTGGTACACAAATATTGTGTATTACCTTAGACACATGAAGTGCCCTAAAGGATTGAATGATAATTAGAGGAGAACTTTGAAGTTTCAAGCATCTAAGTATGTGTTCATAGAGGGTGATTTGTTTTGGAAAAATAGGGATGGGATGTTATTACTATGTCTAGATGAATCACAAACTGAACTTGTCTTGAGGGAGATACAAAAGGAGTGTGTGGAGGTCACTATTTTTCCAAAATGACTGCATGTGAGATTCTCAAAGCAGGCTATTATTGGCCTAAGATATTTAATGATTCCTTTTCATATGTAAGAAGGTGTGAAGCTTTCCAGAAGTTCTCAAGAAAGATGAAATATCAGGGAGCCCTATTGCTCAAACCTTTGCAAGTAGAAGCCCATTTCTATCAATGGGGAATTGATTTTATTGGAGAAATACAGGAGAAGTCAAGTGGGGGACATAAGTGGATATTGGTAGCTACCGATTATTTCACTAAATGGGTAGAGGCAGTCCCAACCAATCAAGCAACAAGTAAAGTAGTAATCAATTTCTTAATGGATAACATCATCACCAGGTTTGGTACACCAGTAAGATTGATTAAAGACAATGGGATGTGTTTTAGATATGATGAGTTTAAATATTTTTGTAGTACATATGGCATCACTATCTCTTATGCAACTCCTTACCATTCACAAGCAAATGGCCAGGAAAAATCTAGCAATAAAAGTCTCCTAAAGATCATAAGAAGGATGTCGGATGGGAACAAAAAGGCATGGGACTCAAACTTAAGAATGGTTGTATGGGTGGAGAAGATTACTATAAAGAAGGCAATTGGAAAATCTCCCTTTGAATTGGTATACTGTAATCAAGTCAGGATGCCTCTAGAAAATATTTCGCCAGTTTATAATTTTATCCTTCAAGAAGATTTGGACATCCCAGAACCAAAGGAGGAAAGAATGGAGCAGCTAGCAGAGCTTGATGAAATAAGAAGACTGGGTCACAAGCAGAATGTAAAGTTGCAGTCACAAATGAATAATTTGTTTGATAAAAAGGCCAAAAATAGGAAGTTTGAGGTAGATGATTTGGTGCTGATGTGGAATGCTAGGTGTCAGGAGAAGGGAGAGCATGGAAAATTTGAAGCCTTATGGTTAGGGCCCTTTGTTTTCATTGGAAAAGGAGGAGAAGATTCATATTACTTGCAGAATATGTCTGGAGAAAACCAAGAGTTTCCTATACATGGGAAATTTCTAAAGCACTTCTTTTCTTAAGAAGTACCAGAGATTTAAGGATTTCCAGTGCATGGACAATTCTTAACAGGACTCTTAAAAAGATTTCTTTCCATGCACAATAGTTTAGGAAACTTGAAAAGGGACTAGGACTTGATAGTACATGGACAATCGTAGGTGTCCCTTATTAAAAATTCTTTTCTTTCCATGTATAGTAGTGTAGGATCATCTCTACCTTCATCATTTTCCATCTCCATATCCATTCCATCCACTCCATTTTCCACCATACCATCTCAAGGCCTGGTCAGTAACCAAAGATTCTAGATTCTTGTAGTGATCAATAAATCACTCATCCCCAATTGGAGCCGTTGTTGGAACTAGAATTTTCATCTAAAATTTTGTTGATTTTGTCATATAAAATCAAGGGTCTCTCAGTATTTTCATAAAATTTATGTTTCTACCATCAAAAGTCAAATTAGTTGTTTATCGCCATACCGCTGCCATACTTGATCACCCCATATGTGCCTTTCCTTTTACCTCCTTATCGTAGCCTCCAACAAAGTAACTTACGATAGCACGGTGAGAGGGTAGGAATATACTATATTACCGCTATACCGTGAAGGGTTGATACCTAGCCCGCAGTAAAGCGAGGTCATCATCAGCACTAGCAAAGGGAACTACTATACTGCAAAGGGTTAGAATGAAGTCCGCGGTAGAGCAATGAAGCAAGAACAAACATAAGAGAGAACCACTATACCGCAGGGGGTCGGAATGAGGCCCGTGGTAAAGTGGTATATGAGGTAAAGCACTAAGTATACACCGTGGTACCACCAAGGAGGCCAAGGAAGTGCACGGTAGTGCAATATAATGAGAACAAGTAAATACTATATACCACGATATTGCGGAGGAATGAAGAATGATGCACAGTAGCATGGTAATCAGTCGTTGGAGCATTAAATGAAGGTCAGTCACATCAATCAACATCAAAATATGAAATTCAGCTTGGTGTGAAGGATTTGAATGATATAGAACTTATATGGGAATTAATGCGGTATGATATGAGAATTCAACAAGGAAAATTATGAATCTGTCCGCTCATGGTAGCAGAAGCTAAATACAGGCGAGCTCAAGGTGTGACACTCAAAAGGATTCTTTAGAACAAGTGATATTCTAGGTAAGCTTTACTCACCACACATTGAATTTTAAGCAAAGGCACCTAAGAAAACAAAAGTAGGAACTAAAAAAGAGGAAAAATCCAATAAAGTTTCATTATAGTTGCCATTACTTGCCATGCTACCTAGTTCAGTTGACGAAGGTCCTAAGAGGACCTTTAAAGATTTAGCTCACGGGTGTAGAGATCCAATAATTCCACAGTCTGGGTGGAATTTGTATTGGTATTTTTATAGGAACATAGATGAAAGGGTCCCAATATTGAACCCATGGACTCTTGACATGGGCATATTGATAGTTCCTAATGTTTTTGTTGATGTCAAGCTAATTAGAGCTCTGGCCAGTAGGTATCATGCCCCGTCAAAAGTTGTTAGGCTCCTAGATGGTCAATGTCTGGTAGATATCTCAAGGGAAGTTATAATTAGGTGTTTTAACCTAAACAAGCAGGTTGTCACAAAAATAGATTTGGGGAGGCTAGAGAAGGAGTACAAGAGACTGAAAAGGACTTATTGAATTGATGAACTCCCCCTACACATGAAAAGGGGTGACAAGAATAGAGTCCTTCCTATTCCGTCTTCAAAAGTTGAACCCTTTCCAGTATCTAAATTTCATACCTATTTCAAAAACACCTACTATGCACTATATCAGATTCTTGGAATTGATGTTGAAGACAATATGCCAATTGGATTGATGAGGATGGAAATGATTATCCAACACCCTAAATCCAATGTGGGGTTTTATTTTGCTTCTATCATTGAAGAAAAAATTCATGAAGGTCTATTACAGGTTAGGGAAGCTAAGGCCCCTATAACTTTCAAAAAATATTCCCTACTGTGTCATTTAATTATATTTCAAAATGAAACAAAGTGGACTAAAAGGATGAAGTTGAGCACACATGAAAATGGAGTTATGCTCCCAGTGCAAAATTGGTGTTATGTTTGGGATAGTAGGTGCACTGAAGGTGACTTTGTTGTGTTTAGGGATGACTTTGTCATTAGACTAATTTATCCCCTTGGTTTTCCTACACCGAGGCTACCACAATATTTAATGGAGGTCATGAGACCCATGCAATACAAACCAAACCAGGGTTTCACACACAACTATGTTGATTGGTTTTTAATGATACAATATACCATCATTAGGGTGTATGGTTGTGATCGGGCCCCTCATATTTTACCAAAATTTGTGCCTAGTAGAGTATTGTTTTTAGAATTTATGTGGAAAATGCTCTAGATGGAGCATGATCTCATGAATAATTAGAGAAAGGGGACTTTCTTGCCTAACTTGACAGTTTTTGAGGAGTTATCAGCTGGGTCAAATATGTTGGAAGAAGTGCAAAGATTCATAAGAGCCAATTTTTCTCTCAAATCAGGAAAAGAGAGAGTATGTGATCCAAAGGGTCACATCAACAGTATCAGAAGGACCCTGCTTACAAAGAGGGAGATAACACATGCATTTGATCTAGAAGAGGATGTAATAAGAAACTTGGTATATTTTGCAGATGTGTTTGAAACAAGGAAAAGATGGTTAATGATGATGAGATGGGAGGACCAGAAGAAAGAAAAAGATAAGAAGTTCAAGGGGTTCTTTGTTGAGGAACCAAATTTGTTGAAAAGGATACGATTGGTCCTTGGTAAATTTGATGAAATGTATAAAAAGGCTCAAGAAGAGAAATCAGCTCCACCATCTGTACCCTAGCCACCATCATCCACAACCTCCACATCACATACACTAACTCTATCACTAGTTCATCCATCTCCTCCATCTCCAACAGATGAGCCTCCTGCTAAGAAACGGAGAATTGAGTCACTAGTTAACTATGGGTCAAGTGATGAAGAGCAAGAAGCAGTCTTGACTCTGGCTAAGATGAAAGAGGTAGCAGAGCAACAAAAGGTGTTAGAGCCTCATGACCCAAAAATAAGAATATCAGAAGTTGTTGATGAGATATAAGATGATGAGAGAATAGTTACTTCTTTGTAGTTCATGGAGGATGTTGATTTCATCCATACAAGGGAATTCAAAGATTTTTGGATAAAAATGAAAATGAAACAATTTGATGATAGACTAAAGATTAATCTCATTGGGATTGATGATTCAAATCATGTAGAGGTGCAGGCCTAGACAATGGCAGAGTTGGATATTGATAGCATCAATATTACTCCCAAAGAAGCAATGGAGTTGGTGCTAAATAGTAACATGTTGATCATACCTGGAATGGAACTCTCCAAGGTGTTTCTGTTAGATCAAATCAGAGCCCAGGATGATCCAAACTTGGTTGCAGAATTTGATTCAGAAGAAGGATTTTTAGGCACAAGATACAATCCTACCACCCAGACCCTTGCCCTATGGATGAAGCAGAAGAACACAAGGAAGCCAAGGCTTCTAGATGTAGTACAGGAAATAAGAGGATCTACAATGGTTAGGACAATGAAGGACACTACTCCAATAGAAGCAACAACCATAACTATGCATTCAACCATGTTTACAAAAGATGTAGTAGAAAACATGGAAAATAAGATAACAGAGTATGAGAAAACACTCAAGTTATCAAATGATGAAATAAATAAGTTATTCATTGAAAATTTTAGATTAAAGCAACAATTGCAAAAAGCCACATACATAAAAGGAGATGAAATAGTTGTCTATTATCCACCTACTCTAGTTGAGGATCCACAAATTCAACAGTTGAAAGAAGAGATTGAAAAATTGAAGAAATATAATATGGATGATGTCAAGCAACACATCTTGGGTACCCTAAAGGAAATATTGAAGAACATAGTTGAAGTCTTAAAGAGAAGATAAGTGGATTCCATGAAGGTTTTAGTCATTTGGTGAAAGCTCTAGAACAAATAAATACTATTTCCCCTATCTTAGAGGAATTGCAGAAAAGATGGCAGCCCACTTACCATATTTTAACCACTCTGTACAGAGCAACACAAAGGGATCCTGATGCACCTCTGAGATTAAAGCCCACTCAAGAGATGGTGAAGGGAGTTATTGATGAGCATAAGTATTTCATTGAAATGAAGAAGAAGGTAGAGAACAAAAGGAATTCATTTGATTCAATAAAACATAGTTTCAGTCCTTTGATCATTAAAGGTGATGGACAACTCAAGGATGTGGATGAATGAAACAATGAGTTCGATCAAATGGTTCCTCAATGCTTGAAATGTATTCAGGGTGATGGTGATATCAATCTAGAGAAGTTTCACACTCTGCTTGATGGAATTATGACATTGGATAATGGTTATACAAAGCTTGTTGTAGATGCCAAAAACTTGCTCGATAGCAGATGGAAGAGCCACCTTACAAACTTCACTGCTGCACAAGAATTCAAGTGGCCGAATGATTTAACAATTAGCAAGTGGCAGGAGAAATATCTAGGTTTGGATGAAGATTAATCATCATCAAGAAAAGATTATCATAAAGTAAAAGCTTTGCACAGGTCTTTAGTGACTCAAGCTTTTACTTGAAGATTAACATATTGGCATGTGTTAGTTTTAGTTATCTCTAATACATTTTATCTTTTCAGTTAAGTTTTGTTATCAAAAGTCATGACCTTTAGTCTGAAGCTTGTTTCCTCTCAATAAATAAGAGAGACCAAAACCAAAGGGATTAGGAGAAGAATATAATAGATAGAAGAAGTAGGTGAATAGGTATTCATACAATGTTTACATCAAAAAGGATCAAGATGCACGTGTAAAATTTGAAGGAGTTAATGGAAAATCTCTGATTCGGTGGCTCTGTGTTGGTATCAATTGTTTGTTAAGTCAATTGAAGATATTATCATTTTGTCTCCATATTTAATATTTCTTTGTTGTTTAAATTGATATATCAAGCATATTTTCAATTTATCAGTGCACATTTGTTGTATCTGTGTGGCATAATTAATTGGGTCTTTCAAGTAGAGATTAAAATCCTCTCGATTATTCACAACAACTTAGAATTATTATTTTGGATTATTAAGGAAGAATCTGATAATTACATCCCTGCTTGTTTATACAAGTTATAAACATAGAAGTTCCAAACAGTTAGAATTATTGCCAGTTATAAGTCACTTAACTCTGATTTCTATTTGACTCCATATACACAATAGAGCATTGGTCCCCCACATTTCATCATTTAGTTTCACTTCATTATAAATATTTCACATCTGTTAACTGAACATATTTCTTTGATATTGCTCATACAATTTATGCTAGATTAGGATTACATCTGTTCACTTTAAAATTGCCATTGTGAATAGACTGTTGTAGTGGAAATCACATAGTTCAAGTTTGCTTCATTCACATAGGTAGACCCACCTAGGTCTAGTAGCACCTGGAGAGAAGAAGGTATAAACCATTCGGCCTTGTATGTTCCCTGAAACGTACCAAGAGTTTGGCAACCTCTTAAGGTATTTTACCTGCGTTTTTGAGAGCTAACACGCATGATGACCTTTTACAACTTCATCTATTTTGGAAGGTCAATGAGAAAGAAATGATGTAATTTTTTTATTAATATTCATAGGAAATTTAATGTTATATTTTCTTATTGATTTCCTTAAACATTTTCTTTTTTATCTTTGGTTTGAATGGGGTTCCTTATTATCATAATTAGGGACTAATACTACCCATTATTATTGTTTATATTCAATTATGTTCCCAATATATCAATATCAAGGAATGATCAAGAGTTGGTCTACTCGTGATTATTAGAATGTTTAATTCAAAGGTCAATCACTAAAAAATAATATTTTATGAAGGTCTAAGAAACCTTGATGACCCAAACATTAAATCTCACTACATGAGGAACCACTAGTTGAGCATTGTGAATAGGAATAGACTAACTAATGATAATATTTTATTTTTATCATTCATCAGTGGATTTTTTTTGTCAATAATTTTCCAAAAGCATTATCTAATTGAAAAATTTAATTCAAATAAATTTGAATAGATAAAGGAAAGGTTTTTTTGAAGGTACACTATATGTGGCACCAACTCACTCTATTGAGTTGCTTATGTAAATAAAATATATAGATCTATTTTAAGTTTTTCTATGTGAGACAACCAACACACCTTGTTGAGCTGATTACATAAATAATATACATATAGAGGGGGTAATGGTAGGCCAGGATGATCCCAGTAGGTGAAGAGGGATCCCTTATTGAGGATTATGAGCCTACTTGGCTTATAAATAGGGTTAGAGATCTTAGTGGCCCTTATGAATAGGCCCCCTCTTTATACATCAATATTTTCTTGTAATCCCCACTCAAGTGGATTCTCATCATTAAAAGGAACCCTAAGCAATTAGGATAATTTTAATCCTAGAACAATTAGTGGCACAAGCTTTGAAAAACTTCAAAATATTTTCTTTCCTTTTACAAATCTACTTATAGGAAAAGATTCTTGAGTGAACCTTGTGAGGAAAGATGTCTCACCCTTGCTCCTAATGTTAAACATATAAATAATGTAAAAAATTATACTATAAAACATAAAAAACTTAAGTTTTAGGATATACAATTTATTTTATGGAAAAATAAAAATATTGGGTTGTTTGACATCACTTTCAAGGATACTTGTTGTGTGAATATTTTGGGGCACTACAATTTAAAAAAAAGGGTGGGCCTAACAATATCCTAGATATGCTAGGATTAATTAATTTTCTGATGGCGTGTGTGGGAGCAGGAGTGAGAGTGGTAAAACCAAAGGGGGAGGAATTTTGAAGTCCTCCAATGTTGATGCTAATGCAAAGGATGACTTAGATGAAGATTGGTGGGATTTGGAGGCTTCTCAGTCACTTGTGGATGTGTCATTTTTTTGCCTGGCGCTTGTGTTTTTCTAGCTCTCTGGAGATGGGCGGGTGGTGTTTGGAGTGGCTCCTCTGGAGCTGTCTACATCCTTGGAGATTCTACCTTGGGTTTATGCAGCTCCCTTGGTCCTTGAGGCAGTGTTTTTTGATGCCTTGAAGTATGGTCAGTGGGTTTTGTCTATTGGATTTGCCGCAAATGGATCTTTAATTGGGGCGTCTACTCTTTCCCTGGCTTTGGATTGTGTTCCGAGTCTCACTCTGTGAGATGGTTTGTCTATGAATGGGTGGAGTGAGGAGAGTTTTTGGCTTATCTTTGACCCTGGCTGGCATGACGGGTCTATTAGTGTGCTTAAATGTTCTACCTTGTCTCTTCTCCCCTATTGTGTGGGCTCTCCTTGCTTGCTTATGTGTGTGGATGTGGTTTTGGATCTTTGGGAGGATTTCGTCCCTCTGAGTGTGGGGTTGCTTGCTGGTGTTGTGGCTCTGGTGCATTTTTTCCCAGTGGTGTTTTCTTTGGACCTCCCTTATTTTTGGAGTGGTGTTGGGCTTACTTCCTTACTATGGGCCATTTAAGGGTTTTAGATTATGTGGAATCTAGATGGTGTTTGTTTTTTCCTCTGAGGTAGAGGATGTTGGAGCTATTGGTTAAGGATATGAGCTTTGTCATGTTCTATAGGTTGGGTTTCTTTGATTCTCCAAGTTGTTGTGTGCGTTTGTCATTGAGATCCCCTTTTGCTTCGAGGTGCTTTTCTTGAGTGTGGGATCTTCTTTTCTTTGCATACAAATTTGTATTTGTATGATCTTTCTTATGGATCTCTTCTTGTTGGCTGGGTTGTTTGTCCAATTGGAGTTCTACGGTTGGAGGGGTTGTCCTACTCTTCTTTTGGCTCTTGGGTGGTTGGCTGGGTTATTATTCATGCCTTTTCTTCAGACCTAGTTGATTTTGTTGTTATCGTTCCTCTTTTTCCTAATGTCAGGTATGCCAAAGGATGGTGTGTTTTTTTTTTTTT